>JAGFPH010002455.1:0-26747 GCA_018207615.1 Philaenus spumarius | reverse complement strand
ATACATTTGATTGAGATAAAGTATTTGTAGGTGCAGAGGCAAAGCTTCTCAGAAATGTATTATGCTCTCTTAATTCAGTATTGTGTTTTACTAGTTCTCTGTTTAATTGCTTTTCATAATTTAATTCTTTTATATTTTCTTGACATGACCAATAACAATAAATGTAAGAATTTCTTGTAAATGTTTTTTGTTTGGTATAGGCCTAACCTAAACATTGTGTTGTTAAGGGGCATATTACACTGTCAAAAGTTGTTTGTCAAATAATTTGTCAAATCTTTGTCAAAGATCTTTGATGAAATCTTTGACAAAGTTTGTCAAAGAATAGCCTACATATTAGCCTACACCTGTTCAATTTCTTTGACCAACTTTGATATTAAATTAGATATATTTTTGGGTTATGTTTCGGTTTATTCTAATATTTTTATTATTTTATTAACTATTATTACAAAATTACAGTTGAAAGATCGTAATTAATATAATCAAAGGTTAAGCTTTGTTAAAAATCAGCTGTTTTATTTATAACATTTATCAACAGATTAAATATGCATTGTCATGTTCATCAATGTTCATGTAAGCAATGTAATTTCAATTCTTTATCCTGATCGCGAGCTAACCGAGTCAACAAATCAAAATTAAGACTTATATTGCCTATAAACTAAAGACCTATTCCATAAACTTATAAAGACCATTTAAACTTTATACAAAAATGGCAACCTACTAAAGACATCTTTTAAAATATATTATAGTACAATATAACCGTTGTCTTAAATGAACTATCTCTATTAAACAAATAATTAACATAACTAAATCATTACCGGTACAATTTTAAGTTACTGAATACTTTCCTTTATTGCATGCCATTGGGATACTGCAAAGATTCATTAATATAATTATTTTATTTTTTAACATAATATTATACACATTGGGGTACTTCTAAAAAAAAACACTTTTTTTGTTCTTTTGTTTGGATTGAAAAAATTAATATTTGTTTGAAATTACTTAAAGAATTAGTCAGGTACTTTATACGTCTTATAAATAATGATGTTTTTATTATATTTATTTTATATTATTATAAACTTCCATGTCAGTATGTCTATCGCCTAATAATACAAAATACAATCATTATGATCTTGATTTTTTAAATATAACGATATATGCTTCATGTAGTTCACTAACTATCCAATAGGTTGCAGTTTATGTTTCATATTGCAATGCAATATTTGAAAAGTGATAAATAATTATTTATATTGCTATCTTTCCTCCAAAAAATGTCTTTAAGATGTATTCGTATTTTATTGGATTCTACATTACATTAATTTAATAACATAACAAGCACTTTATCTTGATACTACAAAAAATAAATGTTATTAATAAGTTCTGTTTTTGAGTGGGATCAAGATGGCTGACACTTGTTGGTTGTTTTGCCAAGAACGATAGGCGATAGCGATATGCTAGTTTAGTTCTTGTCGTGTTTCGTTGCGCGTAGTTCGTGTTTTGTAGTTCTTCTATGTGCCTATAATTATTTTTTGAGTAAATTAGTGCATTGCCTTTCGGTTACGCGATGTGTCAAACTATTTGTTTGATTTATAATTGTGCGGTTGAAATTTGTATTGTTACCAGGATGTGATCATTAAAAAGTGTATTCAAAGTGGGTTAAATGTTTTAACCAATTTGTGATTTTGTGCCTATGCTGTAAATTAAGTGATTATGGAAGTGAATCATTGATGTTTTAAATATTTAGTGTGTTGATAATGGATAACGTTCCTTCAGGAATATCTGAAAAGTAAGCCAATTCTTCATTTATAGAAAACTCTACAAATAGCCTACAGGTCTAGGTTCATTTTGTTATAGGCCTAGCTTCCCTACATTATGTGTTTCAGTATACAAAAGCGTTTAGGCTTTTACCCTATAACTTATGAAAAATAACCTCATAAGATAATGCGTTGTTTATTCATTAAACCTTTTAAGTTGAGGCCTATGAGAATAAATTTCGATTTTCAGGTTATGTAGCTTATAGGGTAACATTCTGGGCCTTATTAGGTAATTGTGCAGATGAAGGAGACCATATAAATTCCTATTTTTTATTCTAAAAGTACACATTATAAACTGAGTCTAAAAACAGTAACGGTTTCCGTGGCAGACAAATATAGGCTAGAAATTACGAGAGAAAGAAAACTGGCTAAAGTTTAGGACGTAGACAACTCCCAAAAATGCATGTTAAGTTCAGCAATTTTTCGCTGTTTTCACTAAAGAAAACAAACTAAACATTTCCCTAGCAACAAAAAGGTAAATAATCACAATGGTAAACAAAATATAAGACATAAAATGATAGAAAATATAAATATGAAAAATGGGCGAAAGTATACATCCACACTCCAGCTAATATTTCTGTTAAGAAATACAAAACAACTTAAATTGGTGTTATAAACTTAACTTTGTACCTATTTTGTTATCAATATGTAAACATACTGATTCACTGTAAGTTAGAATTTCAGGCTATTATTTTAATGCTTTGATTTTCAAATCCTTTAAGTCAGCAATCTAACGTTCCTTCAAATCAGCTATTGTGTGAATGCATACTTTCACAATTTATCTAGGCCTATCTTAATTAACTTGTAATAATAACAATTCCGCACTGAAGCCAATAAAAGGACATTTGATGGAATTTAATTTAAGAAGGAATATTGACAACATTATCAAATTAAACATTCAATAAAACTCTTTTTAACCTAAAAAGAAACAACTTGAACTTAACTAGCCTTTTAACTTAAAACACTGTCCAATCACAGTAGCCTATGTTTTTAGTTTGTAGATGTATGTAAGTTGGTAGCACTTCTTATTTTGCAAAAAATCTGGAACGCTGTTGGGTTCAGCAAGATAGCTGCAAGAAGTTTGCCAACAAATTCAACGTTTGGTTGGGCGAACTTTTAGAATACCACTAAGTTAGTTTACTTATTAAAATAGCTTCAGCTGAAGACTTTTTTGAGGAAAATAAGAAGTGCTACCAACTTATAGCCTAGCCTTTATGTTTACAAACTGAAAACATATAGTAACGTTCATACAGTAGTGTGACTAGAAACTGTAAGTTAGTTTGGTTTAGGATTGCCTGGTAGAAATAGAGAGCTGGGAAAAGTGATATTTGATAGCATTTCATATCACACAACATAAGTTAAGAGAAAGTTTTTCAAATTGTTAAAATGTTTTATTTTAGACCTAACTTAGGCCCTATATGAAAGCTACCATCCATCAAAAATCGAGATGGTCAGGCAGAAAAGTTTTTAATATGTGTTGATTTTTCAAAGATATAGAATGATCCTTTTGATCCTAATAATAGGATACACTATTAAATTAGGCCTAGAGGTATTTAAGTAGCCTAGTCTAATTAAGTTAATAATATGTTTATCCCAATAAATAAATATAACTTTAACATCCAGATGTTAAAAGGTGATAATATGGTTTAAAGAAGAAAACTTTGAAACAAGATTTGTATTCCTTTTAAAAACAAAATAGGCCTACTAGAGCCTTATACAAAATACGTATAAAATATCAATTAATATTTCCAGAGTTTTACATGACATGGTTGACGTAGGCTACTTCGCTATTCATTTGTGAATAAGTAGCGGAACAACTTCAAATTAGATTCACTTTAATTGGAAATCGGCGCAACTTTACTATTCGACTCTAGGCAAACCTATGGCAACAGAAAATGCAAAAATAATAATAAAAAAATTGCCTAAAAAAGTTCTAACCTAACCTATTTAGTCACAGTACGTTTAGGCCTACCGGTACCTGTATTCAACATTTAACAGTAGAACGTAAAACAAGGTCATCATCTGCAAAAATATCAGCCGAGGGTCGTAGGCCTATAGTAAATTTATGCCAATTCATGTTTTATTGTAGGCCTACATCGGAATGTTACATGTAACAAAACGTTAAAATTTTCACTTTACTTTGAGATTAGACTGTGTAAACAACAAATAGGCCTAAATGAAAAATGAAAGTGATCTGTGTAGTAGCCTACTTAATTTCAAAACATAAAAAGTTAATAATTGTATTAGGCCTACTATTTATGACGTCACAGCTTGTTTCAGTTCATAAAGCTCCACTAACACTGAAAATGTATTTATAAAATATATTTTGGCGTAACTTTACTATTCGACTCTAGCCTAAAATTTTTGCAGACAACGACGATGTTTTACATTCTACTGTTAAATGTTGAATACAGGTAAACATACTGTGACTAAATAGGTTAGGTTAGAACCTTTTAGGTATTTTTTTAATTATTATTTTTGCTTTTCTGTTAGCCTTAGGTTAGCCTAGAGTCGAATAGTAAAGTTCCGCCTATATATTTAGGTTGGGATTGTAGGTTGTGTAGTGTGTGTATACACTGTAATTTATTGTTCTTAAATGTATGGTAGTAGGCTATCTTTCGTGGATTTAATAGCGTCAGTGATATAGGCCTAATAGTTGATTCAAGTATAACAACATTGTTATTTTTTTTAAATACTTTTTTTGTACATTAGGTCATACTCTATAATCTGAAATAAAACTACACCTTTTTACACGGAATCTAAATCACTACAAAACAATCAAAATTGGCTTGCAAATATTAAGCTTCCCAGATAGGATTTAAATTCTTACCCTATCTGGAAATCACTACCTTTCACAACTTCATTACTGTACACATTGTCATATTTTGGACTTGTTTAATATTGTAGTTTATTTATATGTAGCCTATATATAGGCGGCTACCTAAAGATATAAATAAAATTGGGCATAGGTCTACTGTAAGCTTACAACACTTCACCCTGCTGATATCTTTCCAGACAAAAACTTTTTTTAGGAAAGTAAGAAATGCCAACAATTTAGTAACCTACTTTGACTAGAGACTGTGCCTTTTTTAGGCGTTGGCACCTCTGCTGCCAGGTAGCGTGTTGTACACTTCACTCTAAAATTGTTAAATTCCAATATCCGTTTTTAAAATGTGCCATTTTTTATCGGATCCATATAAAAAGAAACAATTTGACCTGTGTGCACTTTTTTTGTTTTGCAAAAATCGATTTGCTTGATTTTTGAAGTTATATACTTCTTTGCGCCCGTTGTAATCGGGATGGGGTGTTGGTTGAGAAACCGCGTCACGTGTTAGGAGTAAAATCCGGAAAATGCCTTTTTATACCTTTTCTCTACAAAAGATACCTCAAGAGTCTTGGTGGGTGAGTGGTTAACGCACTCGACTTCCACGCTAGAATCCCTGGTTCAATCCCTGGCTAGGAAATTTTTTTTTTAAATTACTGTATAGGAAAGTGTAGGCCTACGAATGCCCAAAGAAGTATAACTTCCACCATCTGGTCCGACGCAGACCCAATTTTTTTTTATTGAGCAGAGTGCTGTTGTAATGGGAGTTTTTTACTTAAAATCTTTAGCCTACTTTATGCCAATTTGATTAATGTATTTAATGGCATACCTACTGGTAAGAGCACAAAATCCAAATGCCAACAACTAGGCCTAGATTCAAACCTGTGCAATTTAGTTGCAGGTTTCATCTAGGTAGGCCTATAACAAGCTGAAAAATTGTGTTCCGGTAGGCTACTTTAAGAATATAAAAATGGTCGTGGCGAAAGAAGGGCATGCTAACCATCAAATTTGAACAACAATAAAACTGATTTAACTTTTGTTAGTGATCAAAACAAAATGTGGCATACCACATAAAAAAAGGATCTAGGCCTAGGGTAATTAATTCTTACCAAGAAAATTGAAATAGTGAAATATATTTGGGCTAGGCCTACTAACTTAACGGTTTTCATTAATAAGAAAAATATATTCTATATAATTGTTACAAGACGTACTACAGTATTCTAAAAATTCTCAAGTTCATTAATACTGTAATCCAAAAGGCTACGTTACTGCAAAAATACCCAAGACTTGAATTAATTTGAATAGCTGCCTAGGCTTATTGTTTAATATAAGTTTGTATGTTTTTAGACCAACCAAGTAAGTACGGTAGGGTCATTCCATATCAAATCAACACAGGGTATAAACCTGACCACCTAAGAATTTGATGAAATTTGGTACGAAGTTTGTCCTCATAGAGATTAAGAAAAATGCCAAATTTTTTTCAAATATCTCGAACGGTTTCAAAATTACTGCTATGTAAAGTTTCCCAAAATCTGCCAAAAAAAGGTAACCGACATATTTTGAAATCACCATAGCTTTTCTCCTAATTGACCTAGAGAGATGGGAGTGGTGTCATTTTACTCAGTTTTAAATGCTCTTTCTTTTGATGTACAGCACAACATATTTTGTTATAAAAGGTTTTTTGATACATCAAATTCAAAATTTTGATTTTGATTTTCTCAAAAAGTGCATTTTTGAAAATTAAAAAAAAATTTCTATAAATAGTTTATACTTTTGGTAAGTGATTCTCAAAATTTCAAAGTGGGAGGCCGATGGGTTAATAGATAAATAATAATTTAAAAAAGGGTGTTTCATAAGTTAAATACTATGTAGGCCTACCCTACCTTTACTTAGTTTGTTTACGATGGTGATTATTACCATAATTAATAATGCACTTAGAGTTGCCTCTAAGACAACAATTTAGTTATTTACAAAATAATATTTTTGTTTAGTTGAGTTGGAAATAGTTTTTATAACTTACTTTATAATGCAATTTATTTGAAAATGTAAGGAGACACTCATAAATAACAATACTAATCAACCTGCCCTTCTGGCCTGTCTTGGTCTCCAATCAAATCTAGTGAGGATACAGCTCTCAGCCACAAGACCCATCCTTTTCTTCAGATCAAAAAATTTTAATTAAATACTTCAATAGTTAAAGTAGAAGAGTCTTCTATTAACATTAATAAAATTCACTCTAAACATTATTCTACAGAGATAGTAAAACAGATAAACTATGCATTGAAGCGTAAACTCTTTTTAGCAGCTGAAGATTCATCTAGTAATGATGACAATCTAAATGAGTCAGTTTTACAAAACCTCAAAGAAAGGTTTTCTACAAATAGAGTTAAGAAATCTTAACAAATGGAGTTAAGTAGTTAATGATATTTACGTCCCTCCCAGAGAAATGTGGCATTAGAAAAATAATTCGGGAATTTAATGCACCAAATTATATGGTGAGACATAAAAAAAATTATATAAAAAGGGTATTTTAGAAAGCCCTAACCCGAAGCCTGGAAATGCTATTTTAAAAGCTATTGTCGATACTGTTAAGTCGTTGTATGAAAGAGATGATTTAAGCAGAATAATGACCGGCATTAAGGACTGTTTGACTGTAGTCAATTCTATTTTAAAACAAAAATGTCAAAACCATTAATATTGTGTAATCTGAAGGAAACTTACTTATTGATAAAGGAAAGATTCTCAGGTATTAGGGCCTACAATAGGTTTTTCAAAATTTGCCGAGCTTCGACCAAAACTTTGCATACTGGCAGGCAAATGTGGTACAAATTCAGTCTGTGTATGCACAATCCACCAGAACTTGAAGATAATGATAGAAAATACGAAATTATCAGCTTTGACAAATGGACAACTAAATACTTATAAACACTGTTTGGCAAAAATTCTGGGTAATCCACCAACATTAATTGCTATACAAGTGATTGTACATAATGCCCAGATATTACCCCAATTTGCAAAATCATTGAAGAGGCTTTTGAAGAAAATCTTATAGAAAATGACACATATCATCTGTTGATTGTTGCAGTCTATAAACTTTACAGAAATCTAATGAGGATTTTATAAATATTTTCTGTTACAAACTGTCAATCAAAAAAAGCATGATTTTATTGCAAAGCAGCTGCAGTCATCATTCATTAATGACAAAAAAGAAAATATTAAAGAGTCTGAGTTTGTAGTAAACTTAGATTTCTCTGAAAACTATAATATTGTCGTTCAGGACGAATCTCAAAGTTTCCATTGGACAAGTGATCATGTGACAATACAAGCATTTGTGATTTATTACAGAGAGCATATTAAATTTAAACATTTAATTTTTTTGTAATTTCACCATCTTTGGAGTATAACACTGTTTCTGTGTATACATTCCAGAAAAAAACTTGTCGAATTCATAACAACAAAGTTTCAATCAGTGACAAAAAAGATTTGTTTATTACTCAGAGATGGATGCGCTGCACAATATAACAATAAGAAAAACTTTATCAATATATGTTATAAGCAAGATATCATGCTTATTTAACTATAAATTCAAGAGTATCAAATATATGTGTACAAATATTCTCTGAAGATATAACAGAGGAAACAGTGACCATCCAAAAAGCCCAGAAAAACTACAAATGACAGAAGTTAGTGGAAATATAACCGCTGTATATGACCAAAATTGGTAGCTGGCATATATGTGTTGGAGAAGAATAAGATGAACTAAAAGTGACATTTCTGCATCCTGCTGGTCCTTCATCAATATTTTCATATCCAAGAAAACCAGACATATTGTGGATACCACTGGAAGATGTACTTCGTAAAGTTGATCCCACCACTCCTTACAGGAAGGATTTATGTAATAACATCTGAAGAAGTCATAAAAACTTCACAAATCATCAAGTTCTGAATAACTTTTGCATAAGGTGTAAATGTTAAAAACTAAATTTTAAGTTCATGATTAATGTAAAATAGTAAAAAAATCTGTAGTAGGTAGGCTGACTAACAGTTTCATAAAACACCCTTTTTTAAATTATTATTTAACTATGAACCCATTGGCCTCCCACTTTGAAATTTTGAGAATCACTTAACAAAAGTATAAACTATTTATAGTAATTTTTTTTCAATTTTCAAAAATGCACTTTTTGAGAAAATCAAAATCAAAATTTTGAATTTGGTGTCTCAAAAAACTTTTTATAACAAAATATGTTGTGTTGTACATCAAAAGAAAGAGCATTTAAAACTGAGTAAAATGACACCACTCCCATCTCTCTAGCTCAATTAAGAGAAAAGCTATGGTGATTTCAAAATATGTCGGTAAGGTTTTTTTGGCGGATTTTGGGAAACTTTACATAGTCGTAACTTTGAAACCGTTTGAGATATTTGAAAAAAATTTGGCATTTTTCTTAATCTCTATGAGGGCAATCTTCATACCAAATTTCATCAAATTCTGAGGTGGTCAAGTAAATTTTCCTATTTTAGTGTGTTGATTTCATACGGAATGACCCGGTAGCCTACTGTATGTGTGTGTAGGTTTATTACTACGTATGAGATTTGAAGAACATATTCATATTTAGTTACTGTACCTTTCTTAAATGAATAGGCAACAGCTAGCTATTATTTTTACTTACATGTAATGAATAGGCCTAGGCCTACATATTTATTATTTTAAACATTTTTACATAATAAAAATATTGAATTCAATTAAATATTAGTTCTTTGCTGTCAACTGCACAATTATTTTCAAGATAATGATAGGCCTAACCTCTGAACAGTTTCAATACAAAATTCCTAATTAATTATTGTAGGCCTATTTGTATTAGGCCTAATCAGAATGGAAACGAAACATTTCCATGTGCTAGTTTACTGAAAAAAGCATTAATATACTGTATAGCCTATTGTTAACCTACACAAGAATATTGATTATGTATACATAGCTTAATAGGATTAAGTTATTTAACTTATTACTTTACTACAGTCTTTCAGAGATTTTACATAGGTCTACAAATTGCTGTAGGATCTAGGCCTACACTAGGATGAGACAGTGTTAAATTTAATTTGGTGCTATCGAAAAACATAATTTTCTAACCTAATGCACGTAGCCTTCCAGTTTATAAATTAGTTTTATGTAAGTTGTTATTGTATCAAGGTTTTTTCTTTGTTTTTGCAGAAGTTGCAGTGCAGGGTCAGGGAGAGGTCTATCCAATGGACCTTCATTTCGCCGCCCTCCTGGTACTAGACCAGTTTCTGCAACAGGACTTCCTGAAGGAAGTACTCTTCCTCCTCAACTCCCTGCTCCCAACCACCTTCCTTTTCAACAGGTTACCATCACTGTTTATAAAGATGAAAAAGGATATGGAATGAAGGTCTCTGGGGACAACCCAGTGTTTGTTCAGTCTGTTAAAGAGGGTAAGTTTTTTTGATTAATGAATGTTTCTCTTTAACTTACATGTTTGGTTGTTTGTTTTTGTAATGGCACTAAGTTTCTGTTGTGCAGAACATTCAGTAGGGCTGGAGCATAAGGTGCCTTTATAGGGAACTTACAATTCCAAAACAGAACATGTAGGCTTGCCTGTTGTTTATTGCAATAGATAGATAGATAGATAGATATCAGGGATATAGAATACAAGGGCTAGACCAATCCGCCAAGGAAAGCGTTCCCGTGCTGCCACTGTGATGACGTCATGGTGGTACCTCTTGCTCCATTCCCACCGCTTCTCATAAGTATTCTTTGCTACAATAATTTCAATTTCTTAGCAAACCTGTAACATTTTTATGAAGCGCTCTTCTTTAATTTTAGTATTGACAATACACAAAGCAATAAGTAGACTGTAAGCAATTAGTCTAAAGATGTAAGAAGAAGACAGAGTTACAATAAAACTAATTTGTAGGTAATAAACCGTTATAGTGTACTAATGTTAGCATACTTTTAATTTGATTCTCTGAAACATTTCTGAAAACTAAATACGAAATTGAACAAAATGTGTCACATTATTGAAAATAATTGTATTTATTACAATAAACCACCAAAACTTGAATGTCATACTGCAGTTTAATAAAACATGTGTAATACTTATAAAATAAAACACATAAAAGTTATAAATACTTATAAATAATGAGTAGCTTATATGCAGATATGCACATAACATAATAATTACTGCTGAGATAAAATATTTAAAAAATAAAATAAAACTGCTTTATAGAAATTTTCTTTCTCTAGGCCTTAGGGAATACTTAATTTAATAGTTAAATTTAAACAATTGAACTATTTAAATTAAAATTGACACTGTGCAATTTAATTTAGTCTAGAAGTTTAATTTAAAATTATGTTTTATTTATTTATTTTTGTCATCAATAATTTTATTACTCTAGGTTTAAATTTGATTATAATTATTTGTATATTATATATTTATTTATATCTAATTATTCTGACAATTTTAAGTGCATTTTGCTAGTAAAGATTTTTTTTAAAAACATTTCAACTTTATAGCTGCAGAAGAAATTACTTGAGAACCTTGGTAACTTTTCAACATAAAGTAATCTCGCTTGCAACTCTTACATTAAATAAATAATGTGTTTTAATGTTTATTTTAATTTGAAGCTGATTACTTAAAATTTGTTGTTTTTAAATTTTCAGTTATCAATAATTACCGGTGCTCTAAGTTTAAATTTTATTATTATTTATATATTATATATTTTTGATAATCTTGGTAATATTTCATAAATTAATCTCGTCTGCAAAGTAACATTAAATAAATACATACCTTGCTAAACATATAATTTAAGTGATTGTGTATATTGTGTAATTTTTTAAAGAAATTCATGGAATGCCTCTTCGAGAAAATTAGCATTGAATATGCGTCAAAAGGCGAAAATCTTGCGGAATTATGTACCTTCTTTAAAAACGTGTACTGAGCAAAATAATTGCTCAATATTCACCAAACTTGCTAAACATATAATTTAGGTGATTGTGTGTATTGTATTACTTTTTAAAGAAATGCATGGAATGCCTCTTCGAGAAAATTAGCCTTGAATATGCGAAAATCTCGCGGAATTAAATACTTCCTTTAAACACTTGTACTGAACAAAATCATTGTTCAATATTAACCAAACTCGCTAAACATATAACTTAGGTGATTGTGTGCATTGTATAAACTTTTCAAGAAATTTGTGGAATACCTCTCCGTGAAAATTAGCTTTAAATATGCGTCAAAAGGCGGAAAATATCGCGGAATTATATATCTTCTTTAAACACTTGTACTGAACAAAATAATTCACCAAACTTGGTTAACATAATAATTTAGGTGATTGTGAGTATTGCATAATTTTTTAAAGAATTATCGTATGCAACGTTATATTAAATAACACGTGAGAGCTAAGGCGAACCGTGCTTACACGGCATGTCATGGTACCAGAGTGACGTCATATAGGAGGGGGGCGAGAGGAAGTTTGGGACAGTCGGCGAGCGTCAACATCAAAGGAGTGATCCAGCCCTTGTATTCTATAGCCCTGGATAGATATAGCCTTTATTTCTGGGCGAAGTTAGGACCATCAGGTCCTCTCTTCCACTTAACCCATGTACATTCGGTAAACAAAAACAAGAACAATAAAACTTAAGCCTAAAACAAAACAAATAATATTGATTTAACTAAAGACAAAAGAACTTTGCATCAAACAAAAATACATACTAATTTGGATAATAATATTAAAAATAAGAAATAAAATCCTTAACTAATAAAGATTACAGTACTAAAAATATAACCTAATTATAAACATTTAAATATATACATATATAACAACATATAAGAATTTAAATATATTTATTAACAAGAAAATACATTCACACTCACATTCATACATATCATACAATTTAAATAAACGAATTCCTTTCCTACACACCCCGAGCGAAGATCAGTCCACGTCCAAACCATTTAAGAAATGCAGTTTTAGTGATTTTGAAAATTGAGCACGGCTATGTATGGTTTTAAGGGGATCTGGTAACGAATTCCACAAGCGACATGCCGTTACGGTAAAAGATTTATTATACATTACAGTTCTGTGCTTGGGAATTATTAGCATTGTCGACCCCTTTCTTGTACTTTTTGTACTTATATCTGAGGCAAATACAAACTTATTTGCCAAGTAAGTCGGCACTCTAGTCTGTAGGACAGCATGCAATGTAGTTAAAATATGAAAAGATCTAAATTCATCAAGTTTTAAAAGATGTAATTGTTTATAATATGGACTGACATGATCATCACGTTTTAGATCAAAAATAAATCGTATACAATAATTTTGAGCGCGTTGGAGTTTATTAGCCAATTCCACAGTCATGTCACTTACTACAGTGTCACAGTAGGCAAAGTAAGGCAAAATTAATGATTTAACTAAGAGTATTCTAATATGTAATGGCAAAAAGTCTTTCATTTTTTTTAAAGAATGAATACCTGCAAACACTTTATTGCACGTCTCAGTTACATAATCGGTCCAGTTTAGTCTGTCGTTGATTGTCAGTCCCAGATTTCTAACACTCTTACGATATTCTAATATTTCACCTTCAATTTTAAGTTTTGGGAGATTGTCCAAGTCTATTGTGTTCAACAGTCGGGAGTAGCCTATAATAATAGGTTGCGTCTTTGATCTGTTGAGTCGTAAGTCATGCTCTTCAGCCCATAGGCAAATACTTTTGATGTCATATGTCATATGCTCAACTGCACTGCCAATGTCATTAACTTTAAAATGTAGATATATCTGCAGATCATCAGCGTACAAGTGAAGCATACAGTATTTTAGTCTAGTACTAATGTCGTCAATATATATACTAAATAATAAGGGACCTAAAACGGATCCCTGTGGAACTCCGCGAGTCACAGCCTCCCAAGCAGACATTTCTTCACCATCACAAACACGCTGCCTCCTTCCAGACAAATACGATTTGACCCAAGTTATGGCTTGGTGTGATAGTCCAATTTTTTCCAGTTTTAGAAACAATAGAGAATGGTTAACACAGTCAAAAGCTTTAGAGAAATCGAATAAAGTTAATATTGTAGCCTCTCTACGGTCCATTGCTAATCGAATGTCATCAGATACACATATAAGTGCTGTCGCAGTGCTATTACCAGTCCGAAAGCCCGACTGAAATGGACTAAGAAGATTATTATCTTCTAAGTATTCCGTCAACTGCTGATGGACTATTCGCTCTAAACATTTGGACAGGGATGGTAGTATACTTATAGGCCTAAAATCCGATGGACCTGAAGGTTCAGATATTTTGTTAATAGGGCGGACCAAAGCACATTTCCACAAATTTGGAAATGTGCTGTTTTCTAAAGATGCATTACACAGTTTGGTAATAACAGGTAAAATTGTGACTATAGTGCTCTTTATAAACTTAATAGAAATGCCGTCAGCACCTACAGCATTACTACTCTGCCTACGAATAGCTTTCACAATATCTGAGCTCTGGACCGTGGAGAAGTTGAAGCTACTGGTTACATCTGGGATAAGTTGCAATTTAGATATTAAATTGTTTACTGTTTTTGTACTTGAAGGTAGAGGTGCTACGAAATACTGATTCAATTCATCTAAAGGTATAGATAAAGGTTTAGGAACGTGGACTTTTCCAATACCCAAAACCTTAACACCACGCCATAATAATGATGATGATTTACTAGAATTGAATAGCAAATGAGAATATGTTATTTTAGAATTCCTAATTTCCTGTTTTACTCTATTCCTAAAACAACGATACTGTCGTTTATCATTTAAATCGTTAGATTTCTTTGATTTGCGATAGTACTTATCACGAAGGTTCATTAGCTGCCGTATATGACACGAAATCCAAGGCGCTGGGCGTTTCGTTACTCGCTTTTTTACAATTGGGGTATGTTTGTCATATATCTCTAGTAGATGTTTATTAAACGCTCCAACCATTTCATCAAGACTGTTAAGGCTTTGTATTTCATCCCATGATTTGCTTTTAACATCAGCCATAAAGGCTTCATAGTTAAAGTGTTTGTGGCTTCTGTACAAAATAAATTTAGGCGGGGGCTTTAAACACTTAATATTATAAACGCAATAAATGAGATCATGCGAAGAGAGACCCGGTGCAGCAATCTGTCCATGGTGGACAACTCTCATTGGATCACTAATAGCAATAATGTCTAGAAGTGTAGCAGAAGTATTCGTGAAGTGAGTCGCATTGAGAGGTAATAATGTCATATTACAAGAGTGAAACATGTCAGTCAAGTATGTTGAGTCAAATGTTTTAGGTCCCAGTAAGTCAGTGTTGAAGTCGCCTGCAACAATAACATGACTGTATGACGGCATTAGACCCACCAGAACACTCTCAAAGTCCGATAAATATCCAATTTTGGGAGGGCGGTAACATAATCCAAGGAGGATTTTAGTAGTGGACAATTTGACTTCAACAAACATATACTCTGGCTTAGCTGTTCCTTTAAATTCAGAGCTAGTAAGTAATTTTGCTTTAATTGAAGATTTAATGTAAATTGCCACGCCTCCTCCATTTTTGTGCAAACGGTCACAGCGATAAAGCGTATAATCGGGCATTTCAACTTCAGAGGATCGAATAGTAGGCTTAAGCCAAGACTCAGAAACCATTATAGCATTAAAATTTTGATTTTGAAAAATTTCACGAAATTCATCAATGTGACCCCTTATTGACTGAGCATTGACATGTGCAAACTTAAAAAGGTTGGGAAACCGAGAAATACGTCGAGAAAGTGTCTGGTGGGTATTATATTTTTAAAACTTTAACCGGCTCAATCACACTACTATCACTCATGGTAAGGACTAATGTACATCTCCCCACCCGAAGCTTGCATAGGATTAATACATAAAACACTAACTAACAAACACACAACCATACATACATATCTAAAAATAACCAAAAATCCTCTAATCAACTGAAAGCATATAAGTTCAAAACGAGAAATACAATACAAAGTACACATAATGTAAGTTTACAAGTCCCTAACTCCATAATATTATAATAATAAACAAATAGGACATCAGATAACAGCAATATGGAGATGTTAGTTAACATAATCATGCTTGTAGACTGTCTGTACCAGAAACATATCTAGGCTAGATATTATTTCTATCCCTAGTCCTATGGAAAGCTTGAACAGTGATTGGATTCTTTTAAATTACCTCTGCAGTGAAGCTAGTATATTTTAGCTAAAGCAGAGATGACTAAAATCATGAACTTACGTTCTCATAATAAAGGCGTGTTCTCTCTTTCTCACAACTGTCAGAGGTATTTTAATGAGTTCTTGATTAAGGGTTCGTATTCCTATAAGAACTATTCTGTTTAGTAAAAAAGTATTTGCACAAGAATAACTTTTTAATTTGTAAAAAATGCTTTTACTCAACAATCTTTGTTATCAATTGATCAGTTATAAATCATGGAATGACAAAGAGGGATCATTATGTTACAATTCTCTTCTTTTAAATCAAAACAAAAATTTTAAGACTCAAACGATGTTGAACAGGTTTAATAATAAGTTTAGCCTAGATTTAGATTTTATGTTTAGTGCCATATTTTTTGGAGTAGTTCCTACAACCTTCACATGTCCTTTGGCATGTCATTGGCAACTATTTGAGTTTTTTTATTTAGTAAACTTGGCACTTCAATATTTATTTTCTCATGGTTCTTTCATAGTTGGTAGCCTAAGTTATATTCCTCCAGCAACTACTTTAATAAGTCTTATCTGCCTCATTCATTGATGGGGTAGAAAAAACAACCTATCATCCGGAGGGCGGAAAAGTACCTATATATAAAATGCATTGAGTTTACTTTTCCAACCTATATAGGAGGCCTGGAAAGTATACTCAATGCTATTTATATGGGCACTTTTCCGCCTGCTGAATCATAATATGTTAGTAAAACAATTGCCGAAACAACAATGCATTAAATGAACTTCTGTGTCTGTGCATTCTTGACATAACCTCAATTGTTTTTGTAAACATGAATGTCCATCTATGTATATAAAAGCCAAATACCACTCACTCACTGACTCATCACGAAATCTCAAAAACTACTGAACGGATTAGAACGAAATTTGGTATGTAGCTTCCTCTAGGGCCATAGGTGCTCACTAAGAAAGGGTTTAAAAAATTTGAAATTTTAGGGGGGTTTGGGGGTCAAAGTTACTAAATCAAGATTTCTCAAAAACTACTGAACGGATTGGAACGAAATTTGGTATGTAGCTTTCTCTAGGGCCATAGGTGCTCACTAAGTAAGGGTTTAAAAAAATTCGAAATCCTAGAGGGGGTTTTGGGTCAAAGTTAATAAATCACGATTTCTCTAAAACTACTCAACAGATTGGAATGAAATTAGGTTTATAGCTTCATCTAGGGCAATAGGTGCTGGCCAAGAAAGGGTTTCAAAATATTCAAAATCTTAGGGAGGTTTGAGTGGGTCAAATTTACTAAATCACGATCTCTCTAAAACTACCAAACGGATTGGAATGAAATTTGGTATGTAACTTCCTCTAGGGCCAAATGTGCTCGCTAAGAAAGAGTTTAAAAAAAATCGAAATTTTAGGGGGTTTGGGGGGTCAAAGTTACTAAAAATTCCCATAAAAATACATACTAGGGTATAATATATTTATTGATATATTTTTTTTGGTTAATTTACATTTAACTTTGATTTCTCTATCGATCCATGCAAATCCCGATCGGGGCATGTATCTATATATTTTGCTGCCCTGATCTATATATTTTATCATCATATCTAATGAACGATTTGTCTAAACATGGTGAAATCTCAAACAATATTTATGAGATAGATATTCCAATTAAACAAAATATTGTACGGTTATAAGTCTTACGCAATTTTTTTTGAAGGGTTTAATTGGATTTTTTATTTTGTTGCCTACAGACTGATCATGATTTCTTAAAATGTGTATAGCCTTGAAACAAGAAACCTGGCGCAAATAACTGTATTTGCCCCTTCGTCCCTTCCTCACTTTCACTTTCCTACTCACTGACCACAAGGCATTGGTGCATCAGTTGGGCTTATCATTTTGATGTTCTCATTCCTCTAAACCCTTCTATTCATGATACTCCCGTTCCCTCTTATATTGCGGAGGATAATATTGGGCAGCTTTCAGACAATGATCTCCAAAACTCTCATTCTCCGTCGACAGAACCGTGTTTGTCATCTGATACTGTTGAGTCAGATTATTGTTCCATTATTCAGACCACCCAGAAACATGGGAAAAACGGTGAAAACGTTTTTCTAATACTAATCGAGCTAAAGCACATAGGGAGCTTGTCAAAAAATACAATGCAAAAAATCCCGCCATAAATCGCGAGGCTGTCAAAAGATACAATATAAAAAAATCCTGCCATGCATCGTGAGGCTTCCAAAAAGTACACTCAACAAAATCCCCACGTCAAAATGGCTGCCGCTCAAAAATATAGTTCTAAAAGATGTCACATGAAGGTGCTTCCATGGTCTGAAAAATCAATGTCAGGGTTTCACTACAACTTCAACACCGATTATCACAAAGACAAAACAGTTGAACTAGGTTCTATGACAACATGTAAATGGTGTACAGCTATGAAGTGGTTTAAATGACATGGTTTAGAACCTACGATTCATATCCTTACGACACACAAAATTACGGGTTGCCGGAATACTACCCCCCGGAAATCTACCCCCCCCAAGCAGGTTCCTACGTCATTTTGACGTCAGAGATGGGGGGGGGGCAGTTTTCCAGTCACGCACACTCAAGTTTCGATGCGTTTTGTAATCTTCTATCCAACGAATAATTCTTAGATGCGGAATACTACCCCCCGGAAAACTACCCCCCCAGGTGAAACGTGACGTCACGAAATCTGCCAACTAACCAATATGGGAGCCGTGTCCGCGACTGGAATACTACCCCCCCTAGCAAAAGCGGGTCGCCGGAATACTACCCCCTGGAAAACAACCACCCCCAAGCAGGTTCTTACGTAATTTTGCCGTCAGGTTAGGTTAGGTTAGTTGCCAACTAACCGTAGTATTCCGCATCCCCAAAATTACCATCATTTGTCGCATTTATTTTACCAAAATAATTATGCGATAGCGAAGCATTGCCAGGCCAGCTAGTGTTTTAATAATAGCTAAAGTTTCTTCCATAGTAAAATGCAAATTATTTATTAAAACTGTAGCTGGAGGAAAAATACGTTATGTGTTTTACGGGGAGAAAGTATCTTAGTCGCCCTCAAGAAAATTATCACCCTGGTTGTACTCTTGTGGTAACATTTCTTTTCGGGGCGACAAAATGATACTTTAATCACAAATAACTATTTGTCTCTAGGAACAAAACTATTTTGTTTTTACTCGTATAATGTTCAGATTCGTTTATTATTGTTTGGTGTTTCTCAAAATATTCTCTGTAGTAGCCGTCCTTAACCAGCGAGTCTCTGGTTCTTTTTGTAAACTACCCTTCTTGTTTAATTGGTTCACATAAATATAGAGTTCTGCTTTCTAATTTTATGTATCACTGCTTTACAGCAAGTTCTTTTGGTAGGGTTTTTATAATCTCTTGTGTTTTGTAGGCTAAACTTTTTCTCCTTCTATAAAAGTTACATCTATTTTCCCATGAAAATATTGGTTTTGCTCTTTCTTATTTATTTATTTACTTATCTTTTACCCTTATACAGAAAAAAATAATCTTATCTTTACAAAAAAATCTCTTAAGCGGCCTACAGGCGTTCAATTCGGCATACACACGTTCAGTTTGATGTGTCTATTCGATGTGGTAACTCCAAAATTTGGTCGTGCTTGTGTTTCGGAAATTGCAACTTAACCATGTTTTCGGGCGATGAGTTATTACTGATGTATGATTCAGTGACTTGTTTAATTGTGAAAAGAAGAAGACGTCAATTCAAGTGAAATGTGTGGGTTAAGGACTGGCTTTTAAAACTACCCCAGTACTCCCATGTTAACCTTAGCTGCTGATAATGAAGATTTGGACATACATCATTGGGTACCTCTTGATCCATCAGGAATAACAATTGATCGAAGTACCATAGTTTAGGTACATACATGTAGTCTGCACTCATTCCACTAACCAAACTGTCTGTTTTACGCAGTTCTTTACGAAATGCATTCATCAAACCGTTTATCTTCTTTGTCACTACTGTTTTGTTGGTAAGAGGATCGATCTCTTTAACTTTTTGTATGAGCTTTTTATAAGCTGCCTCACGTTTCACTTTGTTATGCTAATCTTTAAAGGTCATCATTTTCCACAGGCATTTTCCCTCCTAAACAACTCTATGAACTGAAGATGGAAATCCTTACTCCAAAAACTCATTGCCACACTGACAACACTATGTAATGTAAATAAAAAAAACTACTTTAACAAAGCCTGGTGTCACTTAAAAAAAGGCTATCGATGTCACTGACTACGGACACAGCAAAAAAATAGGGGGAGTACAGTTGTTGCTAGAGACGCCAAGCACTGGTGTGCATGTGCAGAGGAGCTGATTTGTGAACTGACGCTCATATACACACAATCAATTCGGCTTGCCGATGTGTCAAGCAGAAATGATGAATTTCCATCATGCCATCAGTTCAAATTTCTGGCTTGAGCTCACATCGTTTGAACAAACTTTTGTTATAATTATAACTTTTTCTTTGAATAGTTTTAGCTTTTCTGCTGGCACGACCCTACATCGGATCAATAGATCTATACTAACTTATATCTTAGGCCTATATGTAATTAGGAAAATCTATGCAATGCAATCTGGTTCTCTTTGCTCACAAATTTATCTTTTATTCATAAAGTTCTATAGTTTTATTTTATTTTATTTGTTATTATATAAGATAAATTACATTATGTAAGATAATATACAGAGTGTTCATAAATTCTCTTTAATCCTCTTTATTATTTTTGTTACGTATTGAAAATAAGTTAACAAAACTTTGTTTATATCTTGTGTTGCATAACAGGACAAAGTTTTTGACATCTGTTTTGAGTATCTGACCCTCTATGATTTTGGGGGGCTTAGGGGAGTAAAGGGGGTTAACAATTTCAAATATAAAGGTAGGTCATGTAATAAACCGACCATTGAAAAGCTTATTAAAAGAGAAACACAATGACGCAAAGTAGATCTTAATAATATTAAGGTAAGATATTATCTTACTTCGTTTCAAAATTATGGCCAATCAAAGTTCTGGAAAATAACATACAACCTACTTATTCGTAATATTAACAAATTAATTACCTGCTTTGATGTTATGATAACAATATCATTTTCCAGAACTTTGATTGCCCATAACTTTGAAACAAAGTAAGATAGTAAGGTCTACTTTGAGCCATTGGGGTTCTCTTTTAATAAGTTTTTAAATGGTGTATTTGAAATTGTTAACCCCCCTTACCCGCTAAGCACCCCAAAATCATAGAGGGTCAGATATGTCAAAAAATTAGTCCTGTTATGCGACACAAGATATATACAAAGTTTTGTTAACTTATTTTCAATAACAAAAATAATAAATGGGGCTAAAGTGAATTTATGAACAATCTGTATATTAAGATTAATGAATGTTTTGTGAAAAGTACTTGCACAAGAGTATATTTTGTTGTTGTAAAAATCACTGTTAAACATCTGATCAATAATAAATCGTAGAATTACAAAGAGGTAACATTATCTTACAACTGAAATATACACAATAAAAATATAATGATTGATAATGATCACCACAAAGTTTCTCAAGGTCAACTTCATTGAGAGACAGAGAAGGGGTACATCATCATTATAGAAGGGGTGCTTTTACATGGGACATACTATATTATTACCACAAACTGGCACATACTTTCTCACAAACATATTTAAATTATTAATACGTTCACTGCTAAGGACGCACATGTGAGCTTGACACTGAACACTATGAGAAGCGGCCGACGCACAGTGACTTGCACGCCAAACCCCTTATTGGGAGTAGGCCTATTTTTAATACACAGTGAATTGTGTTCTTCACACGCCAACCCCCATATTCGGTGTATTTTCAATACAAAATGCATTGCGCCAACCCCCGTATGTAACCCCAACTGTCTTCATAATTGTATTATAGTAGGAGAGTAAGTAATAAATATTATTATTAGCTAAAGCGGAAACTGTTTAATCGATTTCGAACAAATTTGTACCAGACATGTCAATTAGGCCTATATAGACGAACGAAAAAAGGTTTTGGCAAATTTTGAAAAACAGCTTCCTTTTTGTCTAAAAAACCCCAAAAATCAGATATTATTATTATTAGCTAAACGAGAATGTTCTGAAAAATGCTGTTTTTTGCATATATGGTAAGGTAGGCTACAAATTAGGTAAATTTTATCAAAATTGTTAGAGCGGTTTTTTTATAAAAAAATAATAACAGATTTTTTGGGGGTTTTTTGTCCAAAAAGAGGGGGTTTTTTTTCAAAAATGTTCAAAACTTTTTTTCGTGCATCCATACAGGCCTAATTGACATGTTTGGTAGGCTACAAATTTGTTCGAAATCGATCGAATAGATATCTTTCTAGCTTTGTATAGGCCTACAGCCAGACATACAGACAGACATTTTATAAAAACCACTTTTTTGAGCTCAGGGGGTCCCAAAATGAATATTCCACTAAAATCTCAACATCGATTTTTTGTTTTTATCACTATACTTTCTCTATATATATACTATATAGTATTGTGAGAAAGTAAAAAGTCTGTGTTGTAAATCTTTTGTGTCTAGTGTTTGTTATATTTTTGTAGATTTAAGCACGTGTGTTGATGTTCTGCACATTTTATTACAGGAGGTGCTGCAGAGCGTGCAGGTCTACACAGTGGTGATAAAATCATTAAGGTAATTTATAAATATTTTATTTTGATTGTAGTTCTTAGTTATTACAAAGTTATTTACGGACTGAATAGGCTATACAGTGAAATCTCATTGATTTTGACTTTGCATAATCCGGACAATCAGATAGTAGGCCTACAATAGTTGTAAAAGTTAAGCCAATGAGAATAGAAAAAAGAGATGTGTATGAGTTTAAGTGGCGCGCTAAGGGTTCTTGTACCACCAGTCGTCCCGAAAGAGCGCAGTTTTAACAGGATGGTTGTGTGTAACTAATTACATTCTAACAATAAAACACACAGTAGGCCTACACATTTTTGGTTAAACTAAAAGCCTGGAGACACCCTTGTAACTTTTGAGTGAATAATTGGAAAAAACCAAACTCAGGTAATGTTTACTATGTATAAAGATGCACTTTTTTACGCATAAGACAACTTTGTTACCATTTCCAAAATGGGAAATTTTGGGGGGGCATCTCAAAATTTTTAAATTTAAACTCCTGCCTTGTGACCCCTTATTTTAAAGGTTGGTACAATAATGTAAATGACAAAAACTAAAGGTCTCTATCTTATTCCTATCTAAAGTTATTTATGGTTAAAGAGGAGAATGATTCAAGTGCTTCTAACTTTTTAGTGAGTGATTGGCTAATATAATTGATTATAAGTATGAATCAAATCCAAGGAATGTGTATTAGGTATTAGGATGTGCTTTTTTTTATGTACCTATAAGGAAACTTTGCCCATGTTTCAAAAATTGGAAATATTGGGGTAGATCAAAATTTGTATACACAAACCCCTGTTATGTGATCATTCATTTTAAAGGTATATTAACAACAAAAAACTAACAGTGCAAATTTGACTGCCTCCAAAATGTTAACAACGTTGTCTTATGCGTAAAAAAGTACATCTTTAACCTAGTAAACATTACCTGAGTTTTTTTTTCAATAATTACTCACTCAATAATTTTAGAAAGGTGTCTCCAGATTTTTAGTTCACCCTGTATATAGTTTTTTTTTGTATGATGTTCTTTTTCAAACAACTACTTATTTATTAAAAGTGTTGCCAAACTTTTCCATGAAATGATATCAGTAGGTCATATAAGCCCATTTAATGTACAGAACTACCGGTAATCATCTAATTAAAGCTCGGCAGACCCAGCCACCATCTTGAATTTCAACTCTCATAAGAGCAATGTTAAGCGCGTAAAAAGATTACTGGAGTAATAATGATCAGAAAATTATTCTAAATGTAATTTTAAAGGTTAGGCCAGTTCAAATGTGAATATAGTTTAGTTTTTATCTTAGAAATTTGTTCTTTGACTCAACTCAAAATCAAAGTTTGCGATTTTTTTTTTATTCAATGCAAATATCAAAAATATAAATATCAAAGTCATTTCAATAAATTTGGATAATTTATGGCGGAAAAATCTGCTTTATTGTGGAAGCATGTACGCGCCGAATTTGTGTTGTTACTCTATAGTGTTTAGCCTGCACTCCGGTGGTTATCACATCAACTTGTTGCTTACAGAGGAACACTAGAATAATAACATATCCGTTAATTTTGAATGCGCTAGAGAAAACTGTGTTTAATAACACATACTGACATGCGTATTTTAGTAAGTTTATAGTCAGGGTTACGTCTGTAACCATCTATTTTCCGCCTTTATAAAGCTGCCCTATATTTGCTAGCGGAAGAATGAAACCCACACAAACTCAATGCTAGGAGTGTGCAGTTCTGCCACTTGGAGATCTGAAGTCAACTCAGAAATATTTGTTCACTCCTTCCGGGCCTTAATAATAATAACTAACATATATGAGTATAGGTACGTAGAACACTCAAGTTTTTTTGAAAAAACTACTGCATATTTTTATGTTAGAGAAAATATCATATATCCAGAAAGCCCTCAATGTTAAAAATTGTTTTGCTAAAATCTTTCAATTAACAGACTCTTAAACTACAACTGAGATTTTTTACCATGTTAATGGCAAAGGCTGTATACTTCCTGTGAACAATAGCATTTTTTCAAAATCGCAAGCAGTAAGCTAAGCTTGTTATTGACTCGGAATCATTGCACTTGTCTTATTCACCACCAGTTAGACGTGAGTGCAAAATTATATATTACCGTTTCTCGTTTTTTTTTGTGGTTGGATCTTATATATTTTGTTATTAGACATCCAAAAATAGGCCTACCGGATCGTTAAATTAAAATATGAAAGATAACATTACACAAAGTGTTAAAAGTAACTTGAAATTATGAACTAGAGAAGGTCTAAACACATTGGTTTATTTATACCTACCGACCTAGATATTTGAATGAATACATAATGCCTGATAGGCAAAGTTTGACACACATACAGCATGTAGTCTTATCTGCCTGCTTTCTTTATTTACATTTTTAGATATGTAGATCATGTATTCTTCAATCATCATTGCATGTATGTAGATCATAGCTTTTGTTTTTATAAAGTACAATAGAACTCCGCTAACTCGACACAATGTGAACTATGAGGGTGTCGAGTTTCGGGGTTGTCGAGTTATGCAGAATGCAAGGATTAATGTTTGGGTTTCAATAAAAACACACTTATTTTACACAAAAACTGTAAATTTTAATGTTTTCCTTAACAGTATGCTATATTACATATTTATTTACAACACATAGATAGCTTAACTATGAAATGATTATGTGAATTGCACAACAATAAAGTCCAGTACGGCATAATGAATTTAAAAAAATTTAATTCTACAGTAGCGTACAACGGAGCATTTGTTTAGTTATTCTATCCTATTTATTTTACACATTGAGATTTGCTACACATCTTTTGCAAACAACAAGATTCAATCCCTGGTTTCTTGTTCCTCCATCCGAGCACTGTAGATTGTCCCACGTTTAAATAAAATGTTATGTTATTCATGTTCTCACCTCTTTTTATTTTAGCCTTTTCAAAGCAACAAACTTTACCTCTTATCGAAACCAACACTAGCTTCCCCTTGCTCGGACATTTTAATACTCACAAAATGTAACTAAACAACTTCAAAACGTAACCGGCCATTGTCACTGCCAATACTAAACTGGCCCAAGGACACCAGGAAAAGAGATTTCAAAATGGTAGTGAGGAGGTAAGAATATGACAGGGATGCCTCAGCTGTGTAAACTAAGTAGGGCACTGGCCGCTTAGAACAATATGGTGTGACCATAGGATCCTCGGCCGACCATGCAACTCGCCAAAGACCCTGTCGAGTTACATAGACTGTCGAGTTAGCGGGGTTTTTCTGTACTTTTGGACCCGGCAATGCTTTGCTTTAGCTTAATTTAATTTTAAGGGTAGATATCTCATTTCATCTCTTTGACTTAAATAATCAAATTACAAATGTTTTTTTTTATATCAAATAAGAATAATATTAAATAATTTAATCTTTATAGTTTGTAGGAATTTGGTGCAATTTATTTTTTATTTAGTATAGGAGTAGCTGCCCCATTTAAATCTACTTGTTTATACTTAATATATTCTCTAAACAATTCTGGTACTAATATCTGTAAATTGGTAAATTTTGGTGAAATTAGTTGAGTTGTTTTTGAGAATATAGAAAAATTAAGTGTATGGATTAGCCTACTATTAAATTTTGAGGGTAGATATTCCATTTCATCCCTTAGACTTAAAAGAAGCCTAATCAAATTACAAATAATTTTGTTTATATTATATCCATTAAAAATAATAGGCTATTATTTAATTTTGGCATTATATAGCTTGTAGTTAGTTTAAGTTATATTTATTTATTTACTGAGAATTTTGTGCGTTATAATTATCTAAATTATTATCAGTACGGTAATTTAAGTAAAACAGTTTTTTTCCCCGCTTACACACTTCCTCAGCAAGGGATATTTAATTAAATTACGAGTGAAAAAACATAGACCAAGACCGGGAGTTGAACCCAGGACCTTCACGTTTCTGTCGTAATGCTCTGCCAACTGATCTACCCTGATATTTCCAGATATTGGTCGTTGTTATCTCACTTGTACGGTTTTACTGCAATTATTGAATTAACAGATTGAATACCTCGTGTATACGACATGGAAAACAATCTCAATTCCTATTTTGCAGCTTACAGTGGTGTTATTATTAATATTTTATTATTTTTGTATTTTTTTCCCGCTTACACACTTCTTCAGCAAGGGATATTTAATTGAATTACAAGTGAAAAAACATAGACCAAGACCAGGAGTTGAGCCCGGGACC
>JAGFPH010002454.1:181200-198114 GCA_018207615.1 Philaenus spumarius | reverse complement strand
CGTCATGTTTTTGTGTCATACAAGAACTTTTAAACGGTCATCAAAATTAACTTGGTAACTTAACATATTATCATATACAATGAAGAACACTCTACTCACACACATCTATACCCAAATATTTAAGAACAATAAAACGTCATGTTTTTGTGTCATACAAGAACTTATAAACGGTCATCAAAATCAACTTGGTAACTTAACATCTTATCATATACAATGAAGAACACTCTACTCACACACACATATATACCCAAACATTGAAGAACACTAAAACCTCATGTTTTTGTATCACACAAGAACTTTTAAACGATCATCAAAATCAACTTGGTATTTTAACATCTTCTCACATACAATGAAGAACACTCTACTCACACACATTCATAGACAAATATATTAACAGTGAAGAACACTATAATATGGCCATGGTCATGTATCTATATAACCACCAAAGGTCTCTTCCTGAAGCAGAATGTTTATATGTTTTAGGAACAGTGAATCAGCTGCAATGCAACAAAGTGTTTATTTGTACGCATTTTATTAGAATATAGAATTATGAATTTTATTTTGTTTATGATGTATGTATTTGGAAGTATTAAAAGTTTGTACCAATATAGATTACAGTTTTTTAATGATCATGCTTTATTTTATTATATTACACAATATTATCAACTTACAATCAGCCATGGGACATACATATACTGAAGAGATATTGAATTAAAAGTTTGTATCACACAGTTTGAAACTTAATAGTCTTTTCCATTAAAATCAGTTAGCAAAAACTTAATTTAATTGAAAACCTTGCATGAAATATGAATAAAATAAATAACTATTAAATTTACTTGTTTTAAACTTAGTTATTCCGTGGTAAAAATTCGGCTATAGTAATGCGGCACTGCTGCTTACGCTTTTTTTTTTTTACACGACCTTACAGCCCGTCCGGTTTCCCCAAAATTGGTCAAAACGTAAAATACCATAAAACGAGTTTATCCGCTTCGAGCAAAGCGAAGTAGTGCATAATGCGAGGACGAGGTGCATAAGAAATAATCGCGTGAACCGGGGCTGAAGGCTGTTTTGCAAACAAATTCTAGGAATATATTTCGTATATATTGCAACACGGCCGTCGGCAGCTGTTCTCACATGGATTTTAACCGGATATTTGAAGTTTTTATCGATTTTGGAGGACCAGACTGGCTATAAGGACCTGTAAAAAGAAAAATGTGCACAATAATCTCCTGTACTTTTTTTTTAATAAACCCCAAAAAGATTCATTGTAGAACAAAAATCTAAAAAAATGTTACTTCCTGACAAAAAACGTGCTTCCTGTTTTCAAATTTTTAGAACGATGTTCCTTAACGAGGGTTGCATTAAGAGTTAACAAATAGAAAAAGTAATGCTTAACGAAAAAAAGTGTTACTAATTGGTTGCTATGGCAATGACAAAATATAAAATACGAGTAACGAAAAAACGTTATCAAATAAGTTGCCATGGCAATGGATGTAAATACATTCAAGAAACATGTGTTTTTGTTCATCCATTTAAAGTAAGAGACGATCGTTTCCGTCCGGCGTAGTTCAGATATTATCGTCAAGCGTTGAAATACATTCAATAAACATAAAATGTTGGTTCATCAGTCCAGGCCTAACCTAAAATTATTGTGTGTATATTTAATTTATTTTACCCGCCTTAACGGCAACACACATACAATAATTTTAGGTCAGACCTAGAAAGTAATTTTAATTCTAGGCCTAACCTAAAATTATTGTATGTACGTTGCTGCTAATACAGGTAAAATAAATTAAACATACACACAATCATTTTAGGTTAGGCCTACTGATTAACCAAAATTTTATGTTTATTGAATGTATTTACAATGAACGGACATTTGACTGTGTTCACCATCTTAGCTTTGATGTTATAATGAATTCTATACCTTTATTATAATAACGTTAAACGTATGGAAGCAGTAAATATTTTTGTAAAAATCAAACAAATAATAAACGGCAATGAAAGATTAAAATTATGTGTGTATGTAAGTATGTTGCCGTGTTGAGGCTGGTAAAAGAATTGAAGTAAAGGCCTGACGAACTTCGTTCCTGACGGGGTTCGCACGTCCGCACTCATTTTTTTTCGTTAACGAACTCGTCCGAACGACTTGTATATTTATACGACTCTTACACATACATAGTACTAGCTGACCCGTACGGCGTTGCCCGTTGTGGTTGGTATTTTCAGTCTTTTTAACGTAATTGTATTCTTTTTAAGTGTTCAGTCAGTGAGTGGTATTTGGCTTATATATATATATAGATAGATCTTAAATAATAAAAGCACTATTGTCATAATAATAAAAAATCTGAAATTATTATTTTAGTAACTTTGATCCCCCCAAACCGCTGCTAAAATTTCGAAATTTTTCATACCCTTTCTTAGTGAGCACCTATGGCCCTAGAGGAATCTACATACCAAATTTCAGTCCAATCCGTTCGGTAGTTTTGAAGAAATCGTGATTTAATAACTTTGATCCCCCCCCCCCTAAAATTTCGAATGTTTTTAATCCCTTTCTTAGCGAGCGCTTATGGCCCTAGAGGAAGCTACATACCAAATTTCATTCCAATCTGTTCCGTAATTTTGGAAAAATCTGATTTAGTCATTTTTACCCCCTAAAATTTCCAATTTTTTAAAACCCTTTTTTAGTGAACACTTATGGCCCTAGAGGAAGCTACGTACCAAATTTCATTCCAATACGTTACGTAGTTTTGAAGAAATCGTTTTTTAATAACTTTGATCCCCCAAAACCTCCCCTAAAATTTCGAATGTTTTGAAATCCTTTCTTAGTGAGCACCTATGGCCCTAGAGGAAGCTACATACCAAATTTAATTTCAATCCGTTCGGTAGTTTTTGAGAAATCGTGATGAGTGAGTGAGTGGTATTTCGCTTTTATATATATAGATTTGTAAGACACTGCAATACGTGTTCTGGGCCCATGATCGGTTCTCATTGACCACTCCCGACCTTAGGGGTTACCGTAAGAGTAACTACAATAGGCTCATCTTTCTTGTGGAAATTCGCTAGTAATCATTTTGAAGCACCTGTCGTGAGTGAAGTTTGCAACTCACGTATAGTCAGTGAGAAATAACAAAATACACTAAACGATATTCTACATTAAAACGGGTTTACTGTAACATACGTACGCAAAATTACAATGCCATACAATAACGTGCCAGCTTCAACTAGGATTTATTATCAAAACAATTGGTAATTGTTGTCAAATAGTAACGCATAAATCTCGGACAAGCTGCATTAAATATTTATTCGCCTGGACGCAATATATAATGTAAAATTTCATTCGGCTGATAGTGCAGCAGGATTTTCAAAATAAATCTGGTTATCTAGCGTATATCCACCTGTCACCGAGTGAATGCAGTGTTCTTATTGAAAATTCCGGTTTAATTCTGTTCCAATGACAAAATACAAAACAAATCTAACGCGATTAGCCCGTGCGGTCTGCTCTTTGTAACGCTACATTAGTGATTCCGTTTCCCATATATAATGCTACATCAGTGTTTCATTCTTCTCGTATAATTATCAGTATGTCCCCCCCCCCCCCCCCGCCTTTATATCGCCTATTGTGTAGTGGTATTTAACAGTGTGCTGTCGTACTCGCGTATGTTATTAAATATTTCCATTTTTACGTTTATTTGTTTGAAAGTTTTACAATACGGTAATATATTTTTGTATATTCACGCCCTATCTCATATTAGATGCATTCCCCTGTACTTTTTCATATCACAATTTTGTTCATCAGTTCATCTAACCTAAATGAAGAGGTGCATAATCCATCCTCTTTTTTGAACCCATTGTTTCTACAATTTATGTCAGTTCAGATACTCCAAGGTTAGGCCTCTTCCCTTGTTATTCTACTTCACCCTCATGGCCTACATGTTAGTTTCTGTATTTCGCGTAAATTTACTTTACAACCCTCAGCTGATATGTTGGCAGAATATAAGAGAAGATCACAAGTTGTGCTAGGTGCGGCGCATGTGGTCCCAGTGGGCTCTCCACCAACACCCACTCTTGCCTAGACAGGGTGATTATATCTAAAGTGACACTGCCCCCACGAGTCCAACCTCAGTTGCTAGGGTACTGAAGGCATAAACCTCCAGCAGGGCTCCCTAGCCTCGTGAGACCGTAGAAACACGTCCACCACTATAAGGCAAAGACTGGTTACTGGGCCGCCAGAAAAATCCAACTACGGCTTCAGAGATATCCTTCAGATTCACCGAACCACCCCGTGAATCCCAATGGTTTTCATATCTCCTGGATACCGTCCCATTCCCTGCGTACGAGAAGTACAAAACATTCTCCGCAGGTCCTCGTTGATGGCGAGGTTTCCCAAGCCCCGGAGAACGAGTGACCGGCAGGCAGCACTTACGTGCTTACCTTACCCCATATCAGTACCGAGGGGTGCCGCCCGTTACCCACATGCTTACTTGGACATGGGATTGGGTTGGCACCCAAGGTTTTAGGGGCTATCATCATGGGGTAGCTAGCCCTATGCATGTACTTCCTACAAGAAGAATCACAGGATTCCCTCCTGAAGCCCTTCAAGAGGAAACCTTAGTTCAATCCTGAGGTATTCGTTGTTGGCAAGGTTTCCCAAGCCCCGGCGAATGAGTGACTGGCAGGCAGCACTTTCGCACATGCCTTACCCCCACATCAGTACCGATGGGAACCGGATGATGACCTTTTTAGTTCTGCCACCCAACCCAGGGACGTCGCTATGGGGGAGGAGCAAGGGAGCGTCGCCACCCCAATAATCTTAAAATCAAAAAAGTTAAAAAATCATAGATTTTGAAAAAGTTGAAATTTTGATTAAATTGTACGCAAATACTCCAACTTGACGTTTAGGTTTTCTAAAGTGTTTGTTGTTAATTACCAACATTCACAAATTAATAACAAGCAAGTTGTAATTTCCAATCCAAATATTTCTGTACCGAATAAATGCATTGTCTTCTTTTAAATGATGTTCTGGGAAATTTAGTTCCCTTGTTATTGTGGCAACACTGACATGCCGTGCACTGCTGCAGGCCGCCAGACCAGTGTTGCCAGATTGGGATTTTTTCCCAAAGTGGGGAAATGTTTAAGTTTGCGGCAAATATTGGGGAAAGTATGGTGAATGTTTTTAAATAATGTGATGAACATGTTAAAAGTACAAACTCAATTCAGCAACTGCAGTGTTAAAAACCCCTACTTATTGAAGTCCAATTTTTTAAAAAAATCTGAGCCTCCAGGGCCTATCTCCACTGGGATTTATTCCACACAATATAATCCAGTGCGCGTTTGGAACCTCTACACAAAAGTTGGGAAATGTGGTCCAAATTGTTGGGAAATTTTATAGTTTGCCCCCTCTCCGCAATCATTTGTTGTCGTAATGTCCCTGTACCAACCTAAGCACATTCTACTAATACATGTTGAATGCAGGCAAACTTACTGTGACGAAAGACTATAAGTTAGAACTTCGGCTATATTTTTTATACGCTCGCATTTCTGTTACACAAGACAACTTAATTGATCTGTTACTGACTTATGTGTGTTTGCAAAGTGGAAGCATATTGTGACTAGAGGCGGCTTTCCTACCATTGTGGTCGACTATTAGTCAGCGTCGTTATTATGTAGAGGACCTACGGAAAAACCACGCCACGCCATGCATTAGTCACAGGAATTACCTTCCTACTGACCAAAACGTGGGACGTACTGAAAATAGTTTCAAATTTAAAAAACTCGACCACGCAGCTGAACCGCTGACGTGAGTTGACAAAATTAAATTTATAGGCCTATGTTTTTTGGGTTTCAACCGACAATTTGGGAAATAGGACTATTCACGTCGTTGCTGAATAGCTGCAAAATGCGTCGCACGCCATTCCGCATTGGGAGTATCTTCAACACACAAACCAGTGCGGAGGTAAGCGCTCAATGTTTTGTGTATTGAAGATACTCCCAATATGCGGATTGGCGTGCGAACCATTTTGCAGCTATTCTGCACCGTCGTGAATAGATCTATTTCCCAAATTGTTGGTTGTAACCCTAAAACATAGGCCTATAAACTTAATTTTGGAAATTTGCTCAACTCACGTCAGCGGTTCAGCTGCGTGGTCGAATTATTTAAATTACTCCAACTTTATATTTTACCAGGCCTATTTGACCAGTTCGAAATACTGCTTTACCGTATCAGATTTTGGTCATATTTTATAGCTTCAAAATTGTCTCTCTTTTAAATAGAAATACAAATCTTTGTCCAAATCAATCGTCGTTCCCATGAAAATATCACAGTATGCAATAATCTGTTTGCATTTGCGTCGCCGCGAAGGTTGGTGAACCAAACCCTCTAGTTCTTTATAAAACACCTGATAAAATTAGTAATCTGTGCTCCCGAAACATTGTCCGCAAAATCTGTTTTTACTTGAATCTCAATTTTAACCGGCGCCGACGTCCGAAACCATGTAAACACGCTCGAAAGTACAAACTGTAAAATTGTGCGTATTACATCATCCGAGGATAAATTAAAGAATTGTATCTTTCTACGTGTTTTAATGCTGCTATAAGTGGTTTATAGTTAAGTGGGTGCATCCGTTGTCAGTCGTAAGCCATTATTTACTGTAGATCAGCGCTCTGTGTCCAGTACAGTTTGAATGCTGAAATAGTATTGTTCGGAATTCATGACGAAGCTATGTGTACAGTTTCTCAACTGCTTAATATTATTCAAATAGATTCAGTGCCACCGCGCTGATAGATTTTATGGGCCCCCGTATGTTATTTTCTGGGAGGACGACGCACATGTGAGCTTGACACTGAACACTATGAGAAACAGTCGACGCACAGTGCATTGCACGCTAACCCCCGCACGTATTGGGAGTATTTTCAATACACGATGCATTGCGCGCTTCACACGCCAACCCCCATAGTGTGAGTATTTTCAATACACAGTGCTTCGCACGCCAATTTTAACCATATATACTATGGACGCACGTGTGCGTCCGCTTTAAAATATTAGTGATTAGGAAAGGTTCAAAAATAAAGTGATTTCTACTCATTTAGACTATAAAAAATAAAAGGTCAGCTCCTAGCATAGGTAATACGAAATTTGCGTAGCAGTGAACGTGTTACGGAGTACTGTCACCTCCATCGGCAAAAGAAGTCCAGGGATATTTTTGACCTCCCCAATAAAATTTTTAATATTTGGGAAGCCAATTTGGCTGTTCAGGTGAAATATTAACCCACACAGCATTGAGTCTGTACCTTTACACCGTCAGTGAATACACAAAGACCTATAACACTCCTAGAGGCCGCACCAAGTAGTGACCCAGCAGTTCATGCTTGAACTCTTGTAAAACATAAAATAAGTATATGTAAAATCAAACGGTACATAGCATTTAAAACATATTTAGTGCTAATCTCTTTAAAGAAAAATACCTGACTATAATTAATAATATACATATTTTCCTTTCGCCAGGAGTTAAGGGGGGGCGAGACGTGGCCCCCTCTGCCCATTGGTACGGGAGCCCATGGGGCCCCTATGCAAGTATGGAATAAGAACTATTTTTTGTATAAAGAGGACAAAAAAGTTTTTTTCATAGGTACAATGATAATTTTTGTCTTTAATGGTAATTTAAACTAACGGGAAATTAGTCCTTGATGTCGTTTGCGAAGCTTTGGAATTCTAATAGGCAGTTGGGAAAGGCAATCTCTCATGTCCTCTAAAATTCTTTCCATCATCCTCTGACGTTTTTATTACTTTCATGGTCGTGTCGAAAATCCACGTTCGCACATCCACAAAGTTGAGGATTGGAGAAGAATGTAAATTGCTTTCCTCGACAGCCGAATATATTCTGCTGCAATACCAATTCAAAAGCGGTTCAGTGGGTCGTCATTGAACTTCAGGTATAGAGTTCTGTCGTTTCGAAAATCAATTAATTCGGTTTGTAGTGTCGTGTCCTCTACTTGCACCGTGGTGAAAACACGAATCCAGTCGTACTTTTTGATGTCCAGGTCCCGAAAGTATGTGTCGAGAGCCAGTTTCAAGTCATAAGGTGGTTTGTATAATGCCTTGCAAAATAGGAGGGTTCTAGTTTTCCTCACCAGAAAACAGTGGCAACCCTTGTTCAAAATTCTTCAGCTACGTACCGATGTTCTCTCCAAAGGCAGAAAGTTTGTCTGAGGGCGTTAAAATACTGTCAGAAGGACCTTGTAGACCGGAGTTGACTGCGTTTAGGTGTTTAAAAATGTCAGCCAGGTAGGCTAGTCTCGATCTTTAGTCGTCTATAAGAGGGCAAAAACATCTTCACGATTTTCTCGCATAAAAAGAGCAAAATTTCTCTTTGAGCTCATAAAGAGTGTGAGGACGTTACCAAAATATCAACCAAAATTAAATTTAAGGAAATAAATGTAGTTTATTAAATTTTGTGAAATTAAGATCATTTACATTCAAACTTGAAATATTGTTACATGAAAAATAGGTAAAAGATAAACAAAAAGAGATTCCGATTTTAAATCTTGCGGAACTCCTGTACGGGGCTCACGGATATACCAGCTGTGGACCAGTGCTATAGACGATGCGTTATATAATTTAGCCTGGAATTTCAGTGCAATTTTACATGATATTCGTTGGTATATGAACTTCTACTTGAGGTGAACTATTCAACCGCTCGTGAAGCCAATTTTTAAACGTTGCTTTTTTGAGATTATACTTTTTGAGATAATGAATTCCTATTTATTTCTAGGCTACCTTATTAGCGAATTTCCATAGGAAAGATGAGCTATTGCAGTGATTCTTATGGTGAGACCTAAGGTTGAAAGTAGACAAAAGTCGCTCGGGCGAATTCAGCCAAAGAAATCTAACAACTAAAAGCCCGTTTTTTTATAGGATTACACATTTTGTATTTTACACGACCTTATAGCCCATCTGTTGCCCTCATTATATATATAAAGATAAAGCACAATAAAAAAGCGGGTTTGTCCGCGCCAGTCCATAATCCGAGGCGTCAAGGTGCAAACTTCTGCGAGCGGAACGAAGCAGCGCGTGAGCCGGTGCTGGAGGCTGAGGTGCAAACAAATTCCACTAATATATTTCGTAAATGCAGGCATCTATTCAGCGCCTTCGTGAGTAGGCCGATTTCCCAATCAGTTAGTTGAAACCCTAAAACATAAACTTAAATTTTGCCAGCGGTTCAGCTGCGTGATGAAATTGTTTACTTTAAGGATTTAGGACAGAAATGAACACGCTATCTTCAAGGAATACAAGATTTATTTACACATATTTTACTTTACAAGACTAATATGACACAATTCAATACAAGTAAGAGATGAAGTTTGATTTCTGAGAGATATTGTCTGCAGTAATATAATATATTTTCTAAAATACAGTAACAGCTAATCTAAGTTTAGTGCAATGTACATTTTACGGAGTCGAATAAAGTCTTACATTAATAATCTTTGGTTTTTATTTGGTAAATTCTACGGCTAAATTATTTATCCACGCTAACGTCTTTGGCACAGTGTAACTACTATATATATATTTACATCTACTAGTCCCTTAAAAGGTGGTTTATAATACTGGTAAATGTGGTTTGCTTAGTTCCTAAAAGTAAAACTTTATTTGGCAATTTACAATAAAACAATTATTTACATTCGTTTTTGGCGCTTGCTCTTTTTACAAAATCAATAAATAAGTCTTAACAAACGATAAAATAACATTTCTTTGGTTACGTACTGACAATGCTTGAAATACGCGAGGAGATCAGGAAGGATCAGTTGTCACAGCAACCGATGCACCTCGTGTTGCCAGATTTCCGTTAAATTGCTTGACATTGCAAACAGGTGAACTGCGATCTGTTTTTGTAATTAGAAAAATATCTTAATTTTGAGATACAGTTTGACATGGGGTTTTTTGCATTATGTTCAGAAATGGATCAGGAAAAAAGTCTACATATTATGGTTGATGTCTCGGACAGAATTGCATTGGAGCTGCATAAAATGTATCCTAAAGTGCATCTTTTTTAATTATCTAAAATGTATAAAAAGTGGTGAAAATCAATTCTACGGGGTTTTTGAGGTCGTTGGTCTGACATCGAAAAACGTCGCCGATGCCCCGGCCAGACCCAAAAGGCCCAGGGCCAAAATTTTAAAGTTGAGAAAACGACTTGGAAATCATTTCCCGGGGTTTTTGAGGTCGCTGATTTCAAATCTGACGTCAGAAAATAAAACCGATGCTCGTTGGGGCTCTACAATATCGCTGATGCCCCGGGTGGCCAAAGGTTGGAGGGTTAAAAAAAATGTTCTTACTCTTGAATGATCCTGATTTGTGAACAGAACTACTTGAAATTCTGGGCCCAGAGTAATTGGTAGGGAGGGATTGGATGCGAAATCGAACTTCATTATAAAGCATTTTTTAAGAGGCTATTTTTCGTCACCTTTAATGTGCTAAAAACGAAAAATTGTCCATTCAAGGGTGTAATTTAAATTAAGAAAGTTTATCCCCGAAAATGCATTCAAAAGTGCACTCTTATAATTCACCGATCTGCCTCCCAACTACTAGTGGATCCTCCGACGAGCTTCGGTCAAAAAACCACTGGAAACAAATTCCAAGTTGTTATCACAACTTTTAAATTTTGGCTCGGGGCATCGGCGATGTTTTTCGATGTCAGATTCGGAACCCCCTACTTCAAAACCCCCGGAAAACGACTTCTAAGTAGTTTTCTAAACTTTTAAATCTTGGCCCCTGTGCCCATTCGACCATTTTAACACAACATTACATTCGAATACAAGCAGGTTTTTATATACTTTTTTTTTAAACAGCAGCATCTGTTAAACATAAAAATAACAAAAAGTATACTAAATATTTAACAAAAATGTGAGCGCCATTAAATCTGTGTATTGGCTATAATAATAACAGTAATCAGCTATTTGATTTAATATTTCCATTAACACCTGATTTCAACTTTGAAACAATTATTTGTATTTCTAACTTTTAGGTTATTTTTTTTGTAAAGAGCGCCATCTGTTGGACGTAAAAACAACACAAACTATACTAAATATTGTATGGAAAAAGGAGCGTCATAATAAATAATTGGTACATCAATCATCTGTTTGCTTAAATATTTCCATTAACAGTTGATTTCAAAATTTGAAACAATTATTTCTATTTCTAACGTTTAGGTAGAGTTTTGTTTTAGTGTAGACATGAGCATTGCTGGTTTTTTAAAACTTTGTCGCTGTAATAAATTATGGTATAAAATATACAAAATAGTTTGATTTGGACGTTTAGCATTATTTACCATCTTAGCTTTGAGATTAATATTAATCCTAATCTTTATTGTAAAGAAAACATAAAATATGTATATAGAAGGGAGGTTGGCGTGCGGAGCACGCAGGGGTCTCACCTAGTTAATTAATAAAATTCACCTTAAAAGCATTGTCATTGGCGCCCATTTGATATTTTCTAGGAGGGGCTAGACCGGCGTAGGGGCTTAACACGTTCACTGCTAAGGACGCGTATGGCAGCTTGGAACTAAACACTATGAGAAGCGGCCGACGCACAGTGCTTCGCGCGCCAACTCCCGTGTTGGGGGTATTTTCAATACACAGCGCATTGCGTGCTTCGCACGCCAATTTTAAGTCTATATGCTATACGCTTAAAAATATTAGTGATTATTACGTAGAAAGGTTCAGAAATAAAAAAATATTGTAATTTCTACTCATTTAGACTATAAATATAAAAAATAAATGGTCAGCTCCTAGCATAGGAAATACGAAATTTGCGTATAGCAGTAAACGTTTCAAGGAGTCCAGGGATATTTTTGACCTCCCCAAGAAAACTTTTAAAATTTGGGAAGGCCAATTTATTTGTTCAGGGCTACATTAACCCACACAGCATTGAGTCTGTACCTTTACACCGTCAGTGAACGCACAAAGACCTATAACACTCCTAGAGGCCGCACAAGTAGTGACCCAGCAGTTCGTGCTTGAACTCTTGTAAAAAATAAAATAATTATATGTAAAATCAAACGGCACATAACATTTAAAACATATTTTAGTGCTAATCTCTTTAAAGAAAAATACTCGACTATAATTAATAATATACATATTTTCCTTTCCCTGGGTGATATTTATGGGCGCCCATGTCTGTGACTAACAAAAAAAAACAATAAACATCGTTTAAGATAATTATTATTATCATGAAAAATATATATTTTATGAGAAAACCTAATAGGTGCAGCAAAGCCTTAACTTATGAACATTTAAGCATTCATTAAAAATTGAACAAAATAAAGGAAAATGTATGGTTTCGTCATCTTCTATGGTGCACGGACGTTCTTCGTTCGGAGAAAAGCATCGCCAGAAATATTAAAATCGTTGCCACAATTACAGACGCTCTCCAGTCTAAGATGGTTGACTGTTTACAGAATGCGAGCCATTCGTACTCGGCTGAGGCGTGTCGGACTTGCGCGCTAGAGCGTGCAGCTGCGACAAAGATGGCAGCTGCAGAGCGACCGGTAGTTGTAAAGCGGCTGCTGCTTGCTGCTGGAAGTTAGCCACTTGCTGCAGACTCTGGAGTAGTGCCGCGCTGTGTTCTTGCGCTTTGCGACGTAGCTCGGCCACGCTAGAAGACCTCTGTTCGGCTGTTCCTCCGCCCGACTCGTGGTTTCCTCCAAGAGGCAGCAGGCTTCCGCCCAGCGACAGTGGTTTCATTGGACAGCACGAGCACAAGCCGGGGAATCCTGGAAACAGAGTTAAAAATTAATTTTAGCTGATAAAATTTCAAAAGCTACTAAATGCATTATTTTTGTAGTAGATGTTACTTTCTCACTGTACCATAGTGTAGAAAAAGTATAGTGATCGCAAAAAAAATAGATGTTGAGATTTTTGTGGAAATATCCTTTTTGGACCTGAGTCCAAAATAGTGGTTTTTACTAAATGTCTGTCTGTATGTATACAAAGCTAGGTTCGATCGACTTCGAACAAATTTGCACCAAACATGTCAATTAGGCCTGTATAGATGCAAGAAAAAAGGTTTTGTACAATTCTGAAAAACAACCCCCTTTTGGCCAACCCCTCCCCCAAAATCAGTTATAATTTGTTTTCTAAAAAAAACGGCTCTATCGATTTTGATAGAATTTGACTTATTTGTAGCCCTTAATGCAATACCATATGCAAAATACCTCATCTTTCTAAAAATTCTCGTTTGGCTGATAATGATAATAATAAATGATTTTAGTGTTTTTGGCCCAAAAAGGGGATTGTTTTTTTAAAATTGTTCAAAACCTTTTTTCGTACATTAATACAGGCCTAATTTACATGTTTGGTGCAAATTTGTTTGAAATCGATCGAACAGTATTTTCTCTAGCTTTGTATACAGCTAATAATAATAATATTTATTAGTTACTCTCCTACTTTAATACAATTATGAAGTCACAGTGAATCTGTTTAATAATTTAAATATGTTTGTTAGAAAGTATGTGCCAGTTTCTGGTACCGTTAATTTTGTGTAAATTTTTAAACATATTTGATTAGAAAAATCATTATTTAAGTCATGACTGGGCATATAAGTTAAATATCAAACTATATTGTTAGTGCATGTTATTAAAAGTGTGTAGCCTATTGTTTACTAGCGAATTTCCATAGGAAGGATAAGCTATTGCAGCGACTCTTATGGTAAGACTTAAGCCAGTTGTCAATGAGCACCGATCATGGTCCCAAGAACACGTTTGGGTGTCATTACAAATGGTGTGTATTTGTGTGATCGCCGTCTAATGGCCGCATTTTACGTTCGATTTGGTCCAAAAGTCGCTCTCTTACCAATTATTTTGATAATAAATCCTAGTTGAAGTTCGCACTGATATGGCGTTGTAATTTTTCGTTACACGTGTGCTATAGTAAACTCGTTTGAATGTAGAATTTCTTTTAGAATATTTATTACTTCTCGCTAAGGATACGTGAGGGTAAGTTGGAAACTTCCTGAGTATTGTTGGGTTAAACTTCATGTGAAGTTTGAAATCAATCGATCAAACCGTTCTCTATACAATACGATGTATTTTGTAAAAGAAACAAAATGGCTTATATGTGGAAAACGAAGCGGTTTTGGACAACATTTTATTCTTGATTTTATCTTTATTTTGACTCAAGGAACAATATCCTGTAGTTTGCGCATAGAGTTTGGAAACACTATGTATATAGCCTATGTGTTCGCACTCTAATGGCCGCGTGTTTCGTCCGTATCAAAAAAATCACACAAGTATCTCATAGTACAGGTGGACAAGTACAAAAATGACACCCATCGACTCATTCATTGCACCAATTTCAAAAATACCGTTTGCAGCCAGAGTTACGTTTGCTGACGGTCTATTTTCCGCCTTTATGAAGCTAGCCCTATATTAGCTAGCGGAAGAATGAAACGCACACAAACTCACCCCACATCTCTGCCACTTGGGGAGCTGCGATCAACTCAATAGTTTTTTACCCAATCGATATTTGAAAATATAAGATAAATAAAACTATTTGACGTTAAAAAGGATAACAATAATAGAACCGAACGGTGACTTATCCTCGCGACAAAACTAAGTTAAGTACTTCGAATAAGCTCTCGAAACTCGATTAGATTCGGACAACGATTACTCTTCGTAGAGTCGAGGCAAGTAAAAAAAGAAACACAGCTCGGCAATTAGCTAATCGCGTTTATCTTGTCTTAATATATTTGGATCAGAGAGGAGGCTATAAACTCTTATTCCAGGGACACAGGGTGATTCGATAAATCTCTGGCAAGTTATTCCATTATATGTGGGAGCAGGTGTGATTTCCCCTTGCTAAACTGATCACGCGTCACGTATACTCGTGTGTTCGGGCTAATTCATTTTACAGTTTACAGAATGCAAACTTTTCCTTCGCACGTTATAACTCAACAAGTCGACAAAGTTCCCCGACGCTTGACAACATTGTTTTAAATTGCTTTATAAATAATATCTCCCAACACCTGCTACGGGCTCTAACGAATTACTTTACTCCGCGTACACGCTTAACTCGATTAGATGGCTTTGTTTAAGGATTTCTTTATCGCGTTATAGGCTACTGTGTATACAGACTAATTTGTGGCGGAACTCGGTGCAAAGGACTGAAACGCATGCTGTCACTTGAGCAAACCGCTACTAACCTTACTAAAAACATCAGTACCCGGTACATCTCTGTTTAACACGTTCACTGCTAAGGACGCACCTCTGAGCTTGACACTGAACACTATGAGAAGCGGCCGACGCACAGTGCATTGCACGCCAACCCCCATATTGGGAGTATTTTCAATACACAAAGCATTGCGTGCTTCGCACGCCAACCCACATATTGGGAGTATTTTCAGTACACAGTGCATTGTGTGCTTCGCACGCCAACCGCGATATTGAGATTATTTTCAATACACAGTGCATTGAGTGCTTCGCACGCCAACCCCCGTATTGGGAGTATTTTGAATACACAATTACGATATTAAAAATTTCTTAAAACAACCTATAGTACCTTCAAGGTATAGTATACCCTTAAACCTCGGCAGGAGTGACAAATATTTCGGAGTTAACCGCAGCTCTCCAATTGGCAGAGATGTACACCACTAGCGTTGAGTCTGTGTGCGTTTCATTCGTCCGCTAGCGGATATAGGGCAGCTTCATAAAGGCGGAAAATAGAAGGTGGCAAACGTAACTCTGGCTGAAAACTTACTGAAATGCGCATGCGTGACAATGTATGTTATATATATGTTATTAATACAGCTTTCTCTAGTATGTATTATTTCTCTAGTAAGTCTCAGCGAGCAACAAGTTGATGTGATAACCACCAGAGTGCAGGCTAAACACTCGAGTAGGAACACAAATTGGGCGCGTACATGCTTCCACAGTATATGTTGTTGGGGATTTTTTTTTTGATAACGGATTCGTCCGAGCGATTTAGAAACCAACGTGTGTACCAAATTTGGACCAAATCGGACATAAAATGCGGTCTTTAGAGTGCGAACACATAGCGTGTTTACATTTATATATATACAGTTTTTAATGATACCAAAAAACGTGTTCTGGGGACCATAAACGGTGCTCATTGACCACTCCTGACCTTAGGTCTCACTATAAGAGTCACTGCAATAGCTTATCTTTCCTTTGTAAATTCGCTAATAAACGACATTTTGATGTATTATATCACCATAGTATCCACAATAATTTATTCCTAGGTGTTTAAAATCTATCGTTTTGATACATTTTATGTGATGCGAAATCTTAGTAATTGTTTATAGACCAGTCGGTATAGGTTACAACTACCAGTAATTTGCAATACGGCTGAATTTTTTTTATAAGTACATTAAAGTATGTAGATTAATATAAAAAAAAGTTTACCAATCTATCGATTTCCCAAAGTCGAAAAAAAATCGATTATTATATTTTTTTTTCGATTATCCTTAATATTTCGAGCTGGGATAAAGATAGAGGAAAATAAAAAATACCACCGTGTAGGGGAGGTATTTTTAAACAAAAAAGGTCATATGTATTTATTTCGTCCGAGCAATGGTTTGTCTGTAAAAAATTCGATAATGCAGGTATGTATTTTGCAGCAGGGGAAATCACTAAAAGGGGACATCTTATTCATATATGAAGCGTTGGCTCATTCTAAATTGGCCGAATTTTAATATATCGAATTGAAACTTGACATAGGAGTTAAAATATATATTTTAAACATTTATGCTGAGTCTCAGCTTGTTATCTTGAAAATTACCCGATCTAGAGCTACTTGACTTATTAATGGGTTTCTCGATTTTAGGAGTACCGGACCCACCAATTCATTTTAAACAGCTCCAGTTTAGAAAATTTTCAAAATATCAACCTGAAAGTTTTTTTACAA
>JAGFPH010002454.1:147503-178556 GCA_018207615.1 Philaenus spumarius | reverse complement strand
AAAGATCCCGATAATTGACTTTTTCACTATTCTTGTACGTTAATTGCGCATTTTAGCCCACTCATAAGCCCGAGTACATATTGTGAGTTATACCATTCAAAAGAAAATTAAATTTACTATAATCCTGTGTAAAGGTGTTTTAGGTACACCTCCCGGAACAAGGAACAAAACTCATATAAAGATCCCGATAATTGACTTTTTCACTATTCTTGTACGTTAACCCTTAACGGGCGGCTAGCGCCTTTATACGCGGCACGACCCATTCTCTAAACGCGGTTAACGCCTTTAGACGCAAAAGCACAAAAACATGCTTAGATGATCCCATAGTTCACGAAACTTAAAATAGAGTACAGATTGATGTTCTTTGAGTATGTTTAGACCGAAATAAAAAATATAAGCAGAGTCTGTGACTTCTTATCGCTCTGTGTTCTGTCGCCAAAGCAAATTAATCTACTATCGCTTGTGTTCTGAGCGCGGCTTACGCCTATAGACGCAAACTGTTTCATTCAGCTGTTTGTTGTATTTGTACTGTGAGTTTAATGATATTTATTCCAAAGTTTTACTGAAAATGAATATGAGTGTGACTTTTATGTGTAATATTGATGAAACAACAATCAATTTAGTAAATTTTTATTTTTAGGCAACAAGAATTACTACATTCCTTCTTTATGTTTTTCGATTTCTGTAGCCTATATACAATGTATTCTTGTGTGCAATCTCTTTGTAAGATATGTTTATTATTATTTATTTAGTTTTCTTTTTATATGTAAGAATTTAGTACGGTAATTATTTTATTTTTTGACTAGTAAAAGTATTGCTTGTATGTATTTTGTTTTTGAAGAGGCTTATTGTAAATTTTGCAAAGTTTGGTTTTACTTTTTTAATTTGTAAAAAATGTTTTTTTAAAGTTTAAAATTAGTTGGATATTTTTTATGTGTACTATTTAACCCTGAGAATCTAAATTTAAAAAGAACATTGAGAAAATATTATTTTTTTATTTTTTTTGTAAATGAGCGGTAGCCCATGTTTTAGCTTAGCGCTTTAAGGGTTAATTGCGCATTTTAGCCCACTTATAAGCCCGAGTACATATTTTGAGTTATACCATTCAAAAGAAAATTAAATTTACTATAATCCTGTGTAAAGGTGTTTTAGGTACACCTCCCGGAACAAGGAACAAAACTCATATAAAAGTCCCAAAAATCGACTTTTTCACTATTCGTGTAAGTTAATTGCGTATTTTCGCCCACTTATAAGCCCGAGTACATATTGTGAATTATACGATTCGAACAACAATTAAGTGTACTATAATCCTGTATAAAGGTGTTTTTGGTACACCTTCCAGAACAAGGAACGAAATTCATATAAAGGTCCCAATAATTGACTTTTTCACTATTCGTGTACGATAATTGCGCATTTTCGCCCAATCATAAGCCCGAGTACATATTGTGATTTATTTAGCTATATAGTTCAAAAGGAAATTAAATTTACTACAATCCTGTGCAAAAGTAATTCAGGTACAGTCCCCGGAACAAGGAACAAAATTGATAGGAAACTCCCGATAAATGATTTTTTAATTATACATGTCAGGTTTTTGCAGAACTTCTCCCACTCATAAGCCGGTGTGCAATTTTTGAGCTACATCGTTCGAAAGGTAATTAAATTTACTACAATCCTGTGCAAAAGTAATTCAGGTACAGTCCCCGGAACAAGGAACAAAATTGATAGGAAACTCCCGATAAATGATTTTTTAATTATCCATGTCACGTTTTTGCAGAATTTCTCCCACTCATAAGCCCGTGAGCAATTTTTGAGATATATCGTTCGAAAGGTAATTAAAGTTACTACAATACTGTGCAAAAGGTATTCAGGTAAAGTCCTCAGTTATGTGCAAAGGTAATTCAGGTACAGTACCCGGAACAAAGAACAAAATTGATAAGAATATCCAAATAAATGATTTTTTCACTATCCGTGTAAGGTTTTTGCGCAATTTCCCCCACTCATAAGCCCGTGTGCAGTTTTTGACCTATATCATTCGAAAGGTAATTAAATTTAATTCAATCTTGTTGTAAAGGTAATTCAGGTACAGTCCCTGGAACAAAGAACAAAATTGATAGAAAGCTCCCGATAAATGATTTTTTCATTATCCGTGTAAGGTTTTTGCACAATTTCTCCCACTCATAAGCCCGTGTGCAATTTTTGAGCTATATCGTTCGAAAGGTAATTAAATTTACTACAATCCTGTGCAAAGGTATTTCAGGTACAGCCCCCTGAACAAGGAACAAAATTGATAGAAAACTCCCGATAAAAGATTTTTTCATTGTCCGTGTAAGGTTTTTGCTCAATTTCTCCCACTCATAAGCCCGTGTCCAATTTTGAGCTATATCGGTCGAAAGGTAATTAAGTTTACTACAATTATGTGCAAAGGTAATTCAGGTACAGTACCCGGAACAAAGAGCAAAATTGATAAGAATTACCAAATAAATGATTTTTTTCACTATCCGTGTAAGGTTTTTGCACAATTTTCCTTACTGATAAGCCCGTGTGCAGTTTTAGAGCTATATCGTTCGAAAGGTAATTAAATTTAATACAATCTGTTGCAAAAGTAATTCAGGTACAGTCCCTGGAACTAAAAACAAAATTGATAGGAAGCTCCTGATAAATGATTTTTTCATTATCCGTGTAATGTTTTTGCTCAATTTATCCCACTCATAAGCCCGTGTGCAATTTTTGAGCTATATCTTTCGAAATGTAATTAAAGTTACTATAATCCTGAACAAAAGTAATTCAGGTACAGTCCCCGGAACAAGGAACAAAATTGATAGGAATCTCCTATATAATAAATGATTTTTTTCATTATCCGTGTGAGGTTTTTGTTCAATTTCTCCCTTTCATAAGCCTGTGTGCAGTTTTTGAGCTATATCGTTCAAAAGGTAATTAAATTTACTACAATCCTGGGCAAAAGTAATTCAGGTACAGTCCCCGGAACAAGGAACAAAATTAATAGTAAGCTCCAAATAAATGATTTTGTTATTATCCAGGACAGTTTTAGCTCAATTTTTCCCACTCATAAGCCCGTGTGCAATTATTGAGCTATATCGTTCGAAAGGTAATTAAAGTTACTACAATCCTGTGCAAAAGTTATTCAGGTAAAGTCCTCGGAACGAGGAAATAAATTGATACGAAGCTAAATGATTTTTTCACTATCCGTGTAAGGTTTTTGCTCAATTTCTCCCACTCATAAGCCCATGTCCAATTTTGAGCTATATCTGTCTAAAAGTAATTAAGTTTACTACAATCCTGTGCAAAGGTAAATCAGGTACAGTCGCCGGAACAAAGAACAAAATTGATACGAAGCTCCAAACAAATGATTTTGTCACTATCAGTGTAAGATTTTTGCACAATTTCTCCCACTCATAAGCCCGTGTGCAGTTTTTGTGCTATATCGTTCGAAGGGTAATTATATTTAATACAATCCTGTGCAAAGGTAATTCAGGTACAGTCCCTGGAACAAAGAACAAAATTGATAGGAAGCTCCTGATAAATGATTTCTTCACTATATCTGTGTAAAGTTTTTGCTCAATTTCTCCCACTCATAAGCCCGGTGCAATTTTTGAGTTATATTGTTCGAAAGGTAATTGAATTTACTACAATCCTGTGCAAAGGTAATTCAGGTACCATCCCCGGAACAAAGAACAAAACTGATAGAAATCTCCTGATAAATGTTTTTTGTATTATCAATGTAAAGTAATTACACAATTTCTCCCACTCATAAACCCAAGTGCAATTTGTGAGCTATATCATTCGAAAGACAATTAAATTTACTATAATCCTGTGCAAAGATATATTTGGAACAATTTCCGCAACAAGGAACAAAATGCATAGGAATCTCTCATTATATAATACTAGGTATTCCCTGATAAGAAAATTCGGCTATAGTAATGCGGCAGTGCTGCTTACGGGTTTTTTTTTTATTTAAAGAGATTAGCACTAAAATAGGTTTTAAACGTTATGTGCCGTTTGAAAATTTTACATATACTTATTTTATTTTTTACTAGAGTTCAAGCATGAGCTGCTGGATCACTACTTGGTGCGGCCTCTAGGAGTGTTATAGGTCTTTGTGTGTTCACTGACGGTGTAAAGGTACAGACTCAATGCTGTGTGTTTTAATATTTCACCCAAACAGGCAAATTGGCTTCCCAAATTTTAAAATTTTCCTCTTGGGGAGGTCAAAAATATCCCTAGATTCCTTTTGCCAAAGGAGGGGAGCGTATTCCTTAACACGTTCACTGCTACGCATAGGTATTTCCTATGCTAGCAGCTGACCTTTTATTTTTTTTATATTTATAGTCTAAATGAGTAGAAATTACTTTATTTTTGAAGTGATAACTTCTATTGGCCCGTTGGGCACTTTCGACTTGGCTATGTTTTCGAAATCTCGCGTCACGCCAGATTTCTCGCGAGATCTTGCATCACGCCAGATTTCCCGCGAGATCTCGCATCACGCCAGATTTCTCGCGAGATCTCGCGTCAAGCTTTTGTTTAGACACAAGTCAGATCGTGGAGAGGGAATATTATTAATACATTATTTACATTTATTAGCATAGCAATCAAATTAACACATAAGAATTAGTTAATATAATATAACAGCTGATTTCGCCCATCATCTGTAATTCTTAAACAAAACCCAGCGTAGATTATATTTTGGGGTTATGTTTACAACTTCAACCATTAAAATTTCTTGTGATGTTAATTTTCTTATATATTAGGCCGACTGCACACCGGAACGGACAAAACGTCTTTCGACAAAACGTCTTGTCTCAAGACAAGACATTTTGTCTTTTGAAAAAACACTAGGGAAGACAATTTGTCTTTCGACAAAACGGTAAGTAAGACACTTAGTACGACACAGAATTATAAGTGGTTTATGAATACTAAACAAATATTTAATTTCCTAATAGTTTGTATTACAGTACCTACTTAAAATACATTGTATGGTCTGTAATACAACACTTTTAAGATATCTTAAGAGCCTTTCTTCTTCCCGCAAATCCATAACAATATGAAACTGAAATACAGTACAATAAATAAATATTTACAAATGTTTCTCCGTAATCAATACGGCATTCAAACAAAAATATAAAACTGTAACCATACATAATATGTACAAACGTTCCTTAGTTAAATAAAAATAAAGTACACCAAATAAGTAATATTTACAAATGTTTCGGAATAATCAAGATGGTTTACAAATAAAATTGTAGTCTAATACACTAATTGAAAATAATGTAGGCCTACTGTATACAATTGTTCCCGAGTGACGAAAACAGTATTTAAAAACATTAATAAGGAAAATAATGATTATCTATACTAATATTATAAAGAGGTAAAGTTTGTTTGTTTGTTTGTTTGTAATCTCTGGCGCTACTGAACCAATTGAAAAAATAGTATTACTAATAAAAAGCTACACTATCCCTGAGTAACATAGGCTATAATTCATTTCGGTAAAAACGTTTTTATATTTTAATATTTGTAAATTTAGTCTTAGGTTAGGCTTGGAATGATAAACCAACACATGTATTTACATTTATTACCATAGCAACCAATTGAATAAAATAACAGATAATATAATATTATATATAGATGTTTACTTCAATATTTCCATTAACAGCTGATTTCAAAATTTGAAGCAATTATTTTTGTATTTCTAGCTTTTAGGTTAGGGGTTTAAAGTGTAGACCTGAGCCTTGCTGGTTCTTTTAACTATTATTAACTGCTGTTATAAAATATAAGAAATAATTTGGTTTGAACATTTAACATTATTTACCATATTAGTTTTGAGGTTATTATTAATACTACAACTTTATTATAAATAAAATATAACGTATGTTTTTAGAAGGTTCCATTGGGGGTTGGCGTGCGAAGCACGCAGGGGTCTCCCCTAGTAAATAATATTTACATCGAACGTAATTACAACACAAGTTGTCGCGTGGCGTCAAAAACACCACAGGTCATAAACAAACGATTGCTATTTCGAAAATAGTAATACAAACTATAACAGTTAACAGTGATCAGGTGCGTATTCAACTCACGCATGCGCAGTTAGTTTTGTCTTGAGTAAAGACATAAATCCAGTGTCGAACGTCGAGACGTCTTTTCTTGTCGAAAGATGTCTTTCGACAAGACATGGTCGGTGTGCGGCATCCCCATTTAAACGCATGTTAACTCTTACGTCAAAACGTCTTTCGACAAAACGTTTTGTCGAAAGACGTTTTGTCCGTTCCGGTGTGCGGCCGGCCTTAGTTATACAACTAATGTAGGCTTCTATAACTATAAGTTATATGAGCTTCTACACGTTATAAGATTTGCTTTGGGGTTATAAACTGTATATAAAACTAACCTTTGATCATCAATATATTCGTTTATACAAATTTAAAGAAGGATACCTACTGTTTAACTTCGCAAACATTCGTACATCTTTGTATAACATATTTGATTATTAATTTCTTTACTGTAATATTAACAACTTCTAAATCATTTGATCTATCAATATGAAATAAAAGGTAACTAAAAGATAATATTTTTACCTTTCTTTAAATATATAATAACGGATATAAATAAACAATTTGAACAAATAGGCCTACAGTTTTATAATCCTTATAATTGTACACAACTACCGAGTTAAAAATCCCCGTTGTCATAGAAGTTATCACTTCCAACGTGTGGTCTTAAGCACACCCAGTTAATTTTTTTTATTTTTGAACCTTTCTACCTGATAATCACTAATATTTTAAAGCGTACGCACACATGTCCATAGCGTATAGGCCTAAAATTGGTGTGAGGAAGCACGCAATGCATTGTGTATTGAAAATACTGCCAATACGGGGGTTGGCGTGCGAAGCACGCAATGCATTGTGCGTTGGCCGCTTCTCATAGTGTTCAGTGTCAAGTTCACATGTGCGTCCATAGCAGTGAACGTGTTAAGCCCCATAACCCTACCCCTAGAAAATATCATATGGGCGCCCATGATTTTAGGTTAGGTCAATACTGAACCAACAATCATTTCTTGTAAGCATGTAGATTTATTACCACAGCAATCAAATTTTCAAATTCACAATTAGTTAGTTATGTTCACAACCCACTGTTTGTCTAGGTTATGTTAACGAAATATATAAAACACAAAATAAACGAAAAAGGTTTACTGTATTATAATTCAAACATCTGTTGTTACATATTACAAATACATCATCTGATTTATATCATACTTTTAACACAATTTTAGGGTAGGCTAATACTGGAACGACACGCGTTTCTTGAGAACGTTTCGATGTATTATCACATCAACCAAATTGGTAAATTTAAAATTTGGTAACTATTCTTCACAATCAAAAGTTTTCTAGGTCAGTTAATTACAGACACAAACAACGAAAAGGCTTACTATATCATAATTCGAACACCTTTCACTATTAAAATTACGCCAACCTTATTTTTTACTAGGGGAAACCCCTGCGTGCTCCGCACGCCAACCCCGTTGGAATCTTCTTTGCACATAATAATGTTACGTTTTCTTTATAATAAAGGATTAATAATAACCCCAAAGCTAAGAAGGTAAATAATGTTAAATGTTCGAATCAAATTATTTCGTATATTTTATAATAGCAGTTATAATAAAGGTTAAAAGAACCAGCAAGGCTCATGACTACACTTTAACAAAAAACTAACCTAAAAGTTAGGAATAAAAGTAATTGCTTCAAAGTTTGAAAAGTGATGTTAATGGAAGTATTAGAGCAAACAGCTGTTTTATCTGTTATTTTATTCAATTGGTTTCTATGGTAATGAATGTAAATACATGTGTTGGTTCATCAGTCTAGGCCTAACCTAAGAATTTTGTCCGACTAAATTTACAAACATTGAAATAAAAATGTTTTTATCAAAATGAATTACAGCCTATGTTACTCAGGGATAGTGCAGCTTTTTATTAGTAAAACTATTTTTTCAATCGGTTCAGTAGTTCCAGAGATTACCCCCTACATACAAACAAACAAATTTTAGCCTACCTATTCATAATATTAGTATAGACTAGGCATATTTTCCCAGTTTGAAGTACTGCTTGACCGTATCAGAGTTTGATAATATTTTACTCGTATAATTGTCTCTGTTCTGTATACAAATAAAAATCTGTGTCCCAATCAACCGTGATTCCCGAGAAAATATCATAGTGTACAATGATCTGTTTGCATTTGCTTCACCGCGGGGTTTGGCCCTGTAGTATACCATAAAACACGTACGAACAATATTGACAAATCTAATAAGTTAATACAAACAGTCAATTAACAAACTCGGATGTAATGCCGACGAAGGGCGTTAGCGCCGCCGTATTCAGAAATAACGCCGTTAAATCAAAAAGCTCCATTATTAGGTTTTCCGAATCAAGTTTAGAATTGCATTTGCCGATACGTTTCGAAGCTCTAAATCCCGCTTGAAGGAAACGGACTTTGACAACCGTACCGCGCCACGGCGCACATACGCAACGGAAAATGCATTAGGGGAGACGGCCTCCCCTCCCCCCTGTATAAGTATAAAAATGAAATCTTTTAAAATGGTTTACATAATTCCGCTTCCCTGTGGAAAAGCGCTTAACCCCTCTCCGCGCTTTCTTCTTCTTGTATCATGTATTTACTCTGTTTTTCTAAACCTCTTCGGATTTGTTTATTTTCAATATTTCGACTTGAGAGCGTGCCCACGTATAACGACATGATAATAAAGTAATGCTTGAACCGGGTTAATCCTCTTCTTTCCGTAATGGCAGGATTTCGTATTCAATGTTTTCCAGTAATGGTTGCAGAATGAAGACTACAATGCTGTATGAATTTAAATATACGTTCTTGCTTTTAAAGATGTACTCCGTATTTATAATTGATTCTTTTTTGTTTTCTCAAATATATTCTTACTGCTGGTTTCTTTCAACCCAAACATATTCGACCACGCAGCTGAACCGCTGACGTGAGTTGAGCGAATTTCCAAAATTAAGTTTATAGGCACGCGTATGTTTTACGGTTTCAACCAATAATTTGGGAAATAAATCTATTCACGGCGGTGCTGAATAGATGCAAAACGGTTCGCACGCCATTCCGCATATTGGGAGTATCTTCAACACACAAACCATTGCGTGCTTCACACGCCATTCCGCATATTGGGTTTATCTTTAATACACAAAACATTGCGTGCTTCGCACGCCAACCTCCATGTTGGGAGTATCTTCAACGCACAAAGCATTGCGTGCTTCACACGCCAAACCCAGTGTTGGGAGTATCTTCAACGCACAAAGCATTGCGTGCTTCACACGCCAAGCCCAGTGTTGGGAGTATCTTCAACGCACAAAGCATTGCGTGCTTCGCACGCCAACCCCCGTATTGGGAATATCTTCAATACATAAAGCATTGCGTGCTTCGCACGCCATTCCGAATATTGGGAGTATCTTCAATACACAATGCATTGCGTGCGTCACACGCCATTCCGAATATCAGGAGTATCTTCAATACACAATGCATTGCGTGCTTCGCACGCCAATCCCACGGTAGGATCCACCACATGGTTTTGAACCGGGTACTTCTATGGTGTTTTACGTTTCGACCGATTTTACGGGGAACCAAGCGAGCTATAAGGTCGCGTAAAAAAACAAAATGTGCAGAATAACATCCTAAATTTATATGAAAAACAAATTCATTCTCGTAGGAAAATCTCAAAAAATAGTTACTTCCGGTCGTAAAACTTACTTCCGGTTGTTGGATTTTTTTGGCTAACGAACTCGTTCGAGCGACGTAGAGAACCAACATGTGTACCAAATTTGAACCAAATCGGACTTAAAATGCGGCCGCTAGAGTGCGAACACATATATACATATATATCTATATATATATTTTTTTTACTATTTATTTTTTCTTAATGACACACCAAAACGTGCTCTGGAGACCATGATCGGTGCTCATTTGCTACTCCCGACCTTGGGTCTTACCATAAGGGCCACTGCAATAGCTCATTTTTCCTATGGAAATTCGTTAATAAACTAAATGATTTACAATGGAATAGTTAGTAAAATAATAGTTCGTGAGTTGAGGAAATTTCCAAAATTAAATTTATAATCCTATGCTTTAGGGTTGCAACCAACAATTTGGGAAGTAGATCTGCTCACGACGGTGCTGAATATCTGCCCGTGCGTACGAAATATATTAGTAGAATTTGTTTGCACCTAAGCCTCCAGCTTCGACTCACGCGCTTCTTCGTTACACTCGCAGTGGAAAAACTCGCTTCGCGAGTTTGACCCTCGACCTTGCGGCCTCGGGTTATGAGCTTCGCTTCGCTCGCAGCGTAAAAACTGATCCGTCGGCCTCGGGCGAGAAGATGCCCTGAGGTAAAATCCACCACGTGGCTTTGGACCGGGTACTGTTATGGTGTTTTACGTTTCGATCGATTTTGGGGGAACCATATAAGGTCGCGTAAAAAAACAAAATGTGCAGAATAACATCCTACATTTATATTTTTAGAAAAACTCTAAAAACAAATTCATTCTCTTAGGAAAATTCTCCAAAAAACAGGTACTTCATGTTAAAAAACGTATTTCCGGTTGTTATCAGCTGATATCAAATCATCGCCTAATATTAATAGACACAATTATTTTAATACACTACTACCGATACTTTTACATGAATAAACTAACTGATGTACTTTTTTACTTTCTCCCCCTATACCATAGTATATGGAGAAAGTATTGTATTCGTCAAAATTTTCGAGTTTGAGTTTTTGGTGGAAATATCCGTTTTGGGTCCCCCTGAACCTAAAAAAGTGGTTTTTGGAGTGATGTCTGTGTGTGTGTCTGTATGTGTGTCTGTGTGTCTGTGTGGATGTTATCAGACCTAGAGCCTAAACCAGTCGTCCGATTTTGATGAAATTTGGTATGGAGGTACTAATCTACGGTATCTCCAGGCGTTTTTTTCATTTTTGTGAATTTTTTATTTTTAAGGGTAATTTTCCCATAAAAACCCTTAAAATAACGGAAAAATCAACTTTTCTCAAAAACGGCTCTAACGATTTTGATTAAAATTGTATAGTTTAATAGGGACCTAACGTACTATAAACTGTAAAATTTTAATCAAAATCTTTCGAGCCGTTTTTGAGAAAAGTTGGTTTTTCCGTTATTTTATGGATTTTTATGGGAAAATGACTGTTAAAAATAAAAAAATCACAATAAATTGGTAATAGTATTTTTTTATTAAGTTTCTACAATGAGGGAGAAAGTATGTGTCAGTTTCCTGATACCGTTTATTAAATAATAAGGTATAAGTTTATTTATTTCACTTAATACAGTTCTTGTAAATAGCATCAAAATGTAGTTTTTGTTGTTAAGAGTCTTCTATACCTTGCGTAAAACAGCAAAAATATGCACTTCGTACTATCGTGTTTCGGACGCCGTTTTTCAACCTAAAAAGTTGTGGAACATCTTAAATTGTTCTTAAAGGCTTTGTGCTTTTGTTTATATCTCATAATTGAAAGAAATCGTCGGCAACTTCTTTTAATAAACAGTTTAAATGAGTAAAAATCGATTATTTTTAACGCATTTTTTGGGAGTTTTAAGCAATAATTTCCATATTTTAAGCTAATAACACGTAAAAAATATAAAGCCTTCTTTATAACTTAAAGTATTTTCCCAGATTATTAATTTATAAATAAAATCCGAAACACGTTATTACGAATGCATGTTTCAACGATTTTGTGGCTTGAGTCAGGCCTTTTGCATTGAAATCATACTGTACACTCGGGAGTATTCTTCAAGGTAAAGAAGAGCCTTAAATGTAGATTGTTTGTTTGTTAAAATCGTTATTATATTAAATTTTATAAATTAATAAAACGACATTTCAAATCATAATTATTATAGATAACGCTACTGGTGTTATAATTTATAACTAATTTAGAGGTCGGCAAAAATTCCAGCTGATTTTGTCGACCTAGACCGGGAAATAGTATATTTCATTACTAGTACCGAAAGTGGCACTTTCCGGTGCGCGCCCAAGTTTCATGTGTGAGGCGGAGCCGAACACAGGAATATCGAATTTCACGTGTGAGGCGAAGCCGAGCATGTGAAAGTGTGTTTCACGTACGAGGCGAAGCCGAGTACGGGAATAATTGGAGCAAGTGCCGGAAAATCACTTTCGGTACAAGTTATGAACGGTACTTTTCATCACGACGCAAAAATACACACAATGCTGAAGAAGAAACCTCAGTAAAATGCAAACTATTAACAATAACAACAGCTGATATAAATTGTAAGAATAAACGGCAAAGCGACGTCAGAGCGCGTAGCGGGCAAATGGAAAACTAATTGAGAGCAAGGGAAAACAAATTTAGAGCAAGGGAAAATCAGCTGATCGTTTTTCCCTTGCTCTAAATTAGAGCTTGGGAAACGATCGTTTTCGTTGCTACCAGCTGACATCGAAAGTAGCTACTTTCGGTACGGAGTGATGAAAACGCTATTTTCAATACTCAAACCTGATACTGAAAGTGACTATTTTTGATACAGTGTGATGCAACATATATTTGCACGATTTTGGCTCACATTTCCTCTTAGAAAAACTTGAATGTAACTAGTGCTCGTGCCGTATGGGGACGACGGGTGACGCGACGTTACGGAGGGTGAGAGAATATCCCCCAATTAAACTAAAAGACATGTTTTTTTAAAAGAGACAAACAAGTGAAGGGCGCTCGTTGTTAAAAACTGATCAATTATTCAGCTTAAAATGATTACATTATGTCGCACGTGTTCCGATGTCGTAAAAGAAGCCGATCCGAGCGGCCTAAGTGTGGGCTGATGTCGTTACGCCCCAAATTAACGTCAACTTGCGAAATTCTTATCCCCCACTACCTGACATCGTTCTTGTTACACTCGGAAGAGGATTTGAAAGTTTTACGTTATTAAAAGAGAACAGGCTGTTTAATTAAAGAAACACAAGTTTGTTGTTTAAATCAGTCTACTTAGTGTCAATAGAAATTACCTGGCAACAAAATGCGTGGTATGGTGTTAAATTGCTATTAGGAAGTGCTTGCGCGATACATTCCTCTTCAATCCTTATTAGCGAATTTCCATGGGAAAAATGAGCTATTGCAGTGGCCCTTATGGTAAGACCCAAAGTCGGGAGTAGCAAATGAGCACCGATCATGGTCACCAGAACACGTTTTGGGGTGTCTTTAAAAATCAGATGTATATATTTGTATATATGTGTTCGCATTCTAGCGGCCGTATTTTAAGTCCGATTCGGTACAAACTTGGTGCACGTGTTGGTTGTCTACGTCGCTCGGACGAGTTCGTTAGCCAATTATTTTTTGAGATTATTCCTACGAGAATGAATTTTTTGTTAATTTTTTTTTTCTACAAATATAAATGTAGGATGTTATTCTGCACATTTTGTTTTCTTACGCGACCTTATAGCTCGCTTGTTTCCTTATCCGATAGGTAATCAAAAAAGGTGACTTGAAATTTGTTTGTTAAAATGTACGGTTTTTGAGTAATTTAGGTTTAAAATTTTCAAATAGCCGCCATTTTTAAACGCATGAATAGATATAATGGCTATACTTATAACTTATTATTTAAAAAAGTACATCGGTACGTTTATTCATGTAAAAGTATCGATAGTAGTGTATTAAAATTGTGTCTATTAATATTACGCGATGATTTGATATCAGCTGATAACAACCGGAAGAACGTTGTACGACCGGAAGTAACTATTTTTTGTAATTTTTCCTACGAGGTTTAATTTTTTTAGAGTTTTTTCTAAAAAATATAAACGTAGGATGTTATTCTGCACATTTCGTTTTTTTACGCGACCTTATAGCTCGCTTGGTTCCCCCAAAATCGATCGAAACGTAAAATACCATAAAAGTACCCGGTTCAAAGCCATGTTTTGGATTTTACCTTAGGGCATCTTCTCGTCCGAAGCCGACGGATAAGTTTTTACGCTGCGAGCGAAGCGAAGCTCATAACCCGAGGCCGCAAGATCGAGGTTCAAACTCGCAAAGCGAGTTTTTCCACTGCGAGTGTAACGAAGGAGCGCGTGAGTCGAAGCTGGAGTTTTAGGCGCAAACAAATTCTACTTATTTCGTACAAATGGGCAGCTATTCAGCATCGTCGTGAGTAGACCAATTTCCCAATTTGTTTAGATTTTTGTTTATTTTTTTAGATTTTCCTACGAGAATGGATTTGTATTTGAGCTTTTTCTACAAATATTAATGTACGATGTTATTCTACACATTTCGTTTTTTTACGCGATCTTATAGCTCGCTTGGTTCCCCCAAAATCAATCAATACGTAAAATGCCATAGAAGTACCCGGTTCAAAGCCATGTGGTGGATTCTACCGTTGGGTTGGCGTGCGAAGCGCGCAATGCATTGTGTATTGAAATACTCCCAATATGGGGATTGGCGTGCGAAGCACGTAATGCTTTGTGTATTGAAGATATCCCCAATATGCGGAATGGCGTGCTAACCATTTTGCAGCTATTCAGCACCGTCGTGAATAGACCTATTTCCCAAATTGTTGGTTGAAACCCTAAAACATAGGCCTATAAACATAATTTTGAAAATTTGGAAATTTTGGAAATATAAATGGAGGGTGTTATTCTGCACATTTTGTTTTTACGCAACCTTATAGCTCGCTTGGTTCCCCCAAAATCAATCAAAACCTAAAATACCATAGAAGTACCCGGTTCAAAGCCGGATTCTACCGTGAGGTTGGAGAACGAAGCACGCAATGCATTGTGTATAGAAGATACTCCCAATATGCGGAATGGAACCATTTTGCTGCTATTCAGCACTGTCATGAATAGACCTATTTCCCAAATTGTTGGTTGAAACCCTAAAACATAATTTTGGAAATTCGCTCAACTCATTTCAGCGGTTCAGCCGCGTGGTCGAATTATTTTATGTTTAAAGCAATTTTCTGTAAATTCTATTGAGAAAACATATTCCCTCTGTATTTGTCTCTCCTTTTCACAACATAAACAACCTCCTCTACCAAATAAAGTTACTTGTATACTTTACAAATTGTATTTTCCAAGCAAAACTAATAACAGTTAATGCATTTCGGTTTTGTGTAATAACGCACCCGACGTGACTGTAGCAAATGTTATTAAAACATAACGGCGAGCTCGAGACGGCGTACGAGCGGAATCAATTAAATACTTAAAAGAGAAATTTATGTCGCATAAGATTAGCTGACGTAATAAGTGTTTGAGTTGCTCGGTGTACACAAAACACGGCCAATTAGGGCTTAATCTCATTACTACCCTTAACCGTCTCCAAGCTTTTAAACCAATTTAAAATTCATAAACTCCACATTAAGCTAAACCAATTTTGTGCCCGTAGCGTGCACTTTTTGTATGCATAATCTACATACAGATTTTGCTTTATTAAAGTTAGGCTAATGTTTTGCTAACATTCGATTAAATAAATTGTTAAAAAATTAATTACAACTTTAATGTAAACGTAATAAAATAATAATTATTTTTTAATGAAAATAGAGGTATTTACGTGATATTTGTTTAGCGAATATACTTAGGAAAGATGAGATATTGCAGTGACTTTTACGGCGATACGGTCAGGAGTAGTCATTGAGCACCGAACATGAACCCCAGAACACTTTTTGGTGTGTCATTAAAATTATATATATGTACAAGATGATCCGGCAATGTTTTGATAATGCTTGATCTATAGGCTACTCTATATTATAAAGAGGTAAAATTTGTTTGTTACTTTCTCACTATACTATAGTATAGAGAAAGTATAGTGATCGCAAAAAAATCGATGTTGAGATTTTTGTGGAAATATCCGTTTTGGGACCCCCTGGGGAGTCCAAAAAAGTGGTTTTTACAAAATGTCTGTCTGTATGTATGTCTGTGTGTCTATGTATGTCTGTATTTCATAAACGACATTTCTACAATATTGAAATACTGTAAATTTCATTTATATGCCGATGACTTTAAAATATATTTACACTTTAAAATAGAGGATTCCGGTAGAGCGGTGGAACGCATGAACCATGATATTTCAAATATTTCTTTGTGGTCTAGAAAAAACGGATTAAAAATCAACAAGGCTAAAACGCAGCCTATTATTTTGGGTAACTCTCGACTGTTGAACAAAATAGACTTAGACAACTTTCCCAGACTTCAGTTTGATAACGACATCTTGGACTACTGTAACAAAGTTAAGGACCTTGGACTGATCATTGATAGTAAACTGACTTGGAGAGATTATGTGACTGAGACGTGTAAAAGAGTTTTTGCAGGGATGCATACCTTAAAGAAAATGCAAGATCTCTTGCCGTTCCACGTCAGAGTGCTCCTTGTAAAGTCTCTTATATTTCCATATTTTACTTACTGCAACACCGTAGTCGGTGACATGTCCGTGGTGTTGGCTAACAGATTGCAGCGGGCACAGAATTACTGTATACGTTTTATTTTTTATTTAAATCGCGATGCTCATGTTTCTCTTTATTATAAAACTCTCAACATTTTAAAACTTAATGAACTACGGACATATCATACTCTGATGATGTTACATTCCATTCTACAAACTGGAGTGCCGACTTACCTGGCAGAAAAGTTTGTCTATATCTCTAGCATAAGTGCAAAGAGGGCTAGAGGATGTGACACTACTCTTGCTATACCTTTGCACCGGACTATGAAATATAATAAATCATTTACTGTGTCCGCTTGCCGTCTGTGGAATTCGCTACCGGATGCAATTAAGTCTGCTGACTGCCGTGTCCAGTTTTCAAAGCTATTGATGTCATATTTATTGTTCAGAGTGGATGATGCATCCCAGTTTTGAGGCGTACATTGGAAGTGTTTATTGTTCAGTTGCATGAATGTGTATGAATGTGTAATTATGATTGTAATGCGTATTAACCTGTTTGTAATAATTGCTGTTAATGTTTTTATAAATTGCATAAGCTACATTTATTATTATTTGTTGTCTGTTAAAGTAATACTTATTTTTAAGAATTGAATTTTGTATATGTTTGTAATTTTGTATAATATGTTTGTATTTTTCTATTGGGGTTAGGTGGAAGAGAGGACTAAACAGTCCTAACCTCGCCCCCAAAAATAAAGTCATTTATTATTATTATTATTATTATTATGTCTGTTTGTATACAAAGCTAGAGAGAAAACTATTCTAACGATTTCAACCAAATTTGCACCAGACATGTCAAGTAGGCCTGTATAGATGCACGAAAAAGGGTTTTGAAATTTTTCGAAAAACAACCCCCTTTTTGGCAAAAAAATCAGTTATAATTTTTTTTTTATTAAAAAACGGCTTTAACGATTTTGATAAAATTTGGCTTCTTTGTAGTTTAATGTGCCCTACCATATGCAAAAACCGCATCTTTCTAAAAATTCTCGTTTAGCTAATAATAATAACTGATTTTTGGGGTATTTTGGCCATAAAGGGGGTTGTTTTTCAAAATGTTTCAAAACTTTTTTACGTGCATCTATAAAGACCTAATTGACGTGTTTGGTGCAAATTTGTTCGAAATCGACCGAATAGTTTTCTCTCTAGATAATTATAAAAATAACTTTAATAAAAAATCACCTCTCCTACCCCACCCTACAAGTCACAGTGAATCTGTTTAATAATTTAAATATGTTTGTGAAAAATTATGTGCCAGTTCCTGGTACCGTTTATTTTTTGTTTGTTTGGTTGTATGTATGCAGGAGGGGGGTTGGGGGTAATGTCTGGAACTACTGAACCGATTGAAAAAATCGTTTTACTAATAAAAAGCTACGCTATCCCTGTAATATAGGCTATAATTTATTTTAATAAAAACATTTTTTTATTTCAATAATTGTACATTTAGTCGGAAAAATCTTAGGTTAGGCCTAGACTGATGAACCAACACATGTATTTCCATTTATTACCATAGCAACCAATTGAATAAAATAACAGGTAAAACATATCTGTTTGCTATAATATTTCCATTAACAGCTATTTCAAACTTTGAAGCAATTGTTTGTATTTATATTTTAGGATAGGTTTTTATTAAAGTGTAGACCTGAGCCTTGCTGGTTCTTTTAACCTTTATTATAACTGCTGTTATAAAATATACGAAATAATTTGATTTGAACATTATTTACCATCTTAGCTTTGGGGTTATTATTAATCCTACACCTTTATTATTAAAAAAAACAACATGATTATGTTTATAGAAGGTTCCAACGGGGTTGGCGTGTGGAGCTCATCTCATGTCTCAAGTGGTCGAATTAATTTAAATGAACCACAAAAGAGAATTCCTAATTAAAAATCAAAATGCTAGCAAACTAATTCTATTTTGAACGCTAGTTTCTGCATGTTTTCTTTTGGAAGTTATATATTTTTGGGATTAAATATTTGAAACGTTAATTTACAAAAATATCTGACTACACTTGTTAAATATAATACAAAAAGCAAGCAGTCGTGGTACTGCCGACAGAAGTGATAGTCATGTATAAACTTATTTTTTCGATTTAAATTTTAAATGGGACAAGATACAAATAATGATCTAATTTTTGATTAAACCAATATAACCAATGATTTGTATTTATGACAGTTTTCACATATATATTGAACCAACACAAATGTCCTGAAAATCTCCGAGAAAGGCTTAGTTTATTACATTTTTAATATCTGTTCTTAAATATTAAAGTTAAACAGCTAATTTGTATTAAAAGTTCAACAATATAATTTTAGGTTACGCCTATACTGAATCAAAACACGTTTCTTCAATGCATTTACATTCATTACCATAGCAACCAAGTAAGCAAATTATAAAAAATGAGAAAGCACTATGTCCATTTTACAGTTACAACAAAACGTACAAAATTAGGAAGTACAATGTCCGTTTCATCGGTACCTTTTCGTGTATAAGTCCATTCAGCTTTTGAGTTTAAGACTTTGAATTTTTCACTGCCTGTTATATTTCGTCGATTTATTTTTCGATCAGCTGTTACTTTAAACTGCTGGTTTATATTAGTACGCTTGTGAAACAATGAAGAAGAAGAAGAAATAAAAAACGCAAAGCGGTTATATACATGTGTATTTTATTAGGGGGGGGGGGGGGGGTCGAAGTCTTCCACTGATTAATTAGGGGTGTTTTTTATGAAGTGGTAGTGTATCCAAAGGGTTTAGAAGTATAATTAAATGATTGTAAAATTAATATTGCATAGACTACCTCTTAAATGTGTATCAACATTGCATACTTTACCCCTACAATTGTACCTGTATTGCATATATTACGCCTGGAATAATTATATAATATGAAAATATATATAATGCGAATGTAGCAAAGTATGATGTCCCATATGCTAAACACAGAATTTTTTATAAAGTGCATTCATTGTAAAATTTGGAAGAAGGCATTCATCCTATTTTAATCGTCGATTTCTTTTCCTTTGCGATCAGCTGTTACATTAAACGTGTGTGAAACAACGAAGAAGAAGAAATAAAAAACGCAAAGCCTAGGCCTATATCTGCATGTGTATTTTGTTAGGGGTGTGTCGATGTTTCCACTTATATATTAGGGGTGTTTTTGATGAAAGGGTAGTGTATAAAAGTGGTTTAGAAGTATAATTCAACGGTTGTAAAATTAACATTGCATAAACTACCTCTTAATGTGTATCAACATTGCATACTTTACCCCTAAAAGTGTACCTGTATTGCATATATTACGCCTTAAATCTATACTAATATTATAAATATGTCAAATTTGTTTGTAATGTCTGGAACTACAGAACCGATTGAAAAAAATAATTTTACTAATAAAAATCTACACTATACCTGAGTTACATAGGCTATAATTCATTTTTATAAATCATTTTTTATTTCAATATTTTGTAAATTTAGTCGGAAATTATCTAGACTGATGAACCAACACATGTATCTACATTTCATTACCGCACAGTAATGAAATAACAAATAAAACAGCTGTTTACTCCGACATTTCCATTAACAGCTGATTTCAACCTTTGAAGCAATTATTTGTAGGCTATTTCTAACTTTTAGGTTAGGTTTTTAAAATGTAGACCTGAGCCTTGCTGGTTCTTTTAACTGCTGTTATAAAATAGACGAAATAATTTGATTTCAACATTTAATATTGTTTACCGTCTTAACTTTGGGGTTATTATTAATCCTACACCATTATTATAAAGAAAACATAACATGATTACGTGTAGAAGGTTCTAACGGGGTTGGCGTGTGGAGCACGCAGGCGTTTCCCCTAGTAATTAATGTAATATGAAAATGAATGCGAAGGTGACAAAGGTGTCTCATTTGCTGAACACGGAATTTTGTTTAAAGTGTTTTCATTGTAAAATTTGGAAGAGGACTTTCGTCCTATTTTATTTCGTCGATTTCTTCTACTTTTGCAATTAGGTCGAAATTATTAAGTCCAGGTCCGTTTCATCGGTAGCTTGACGTGACTAAATCCATACAGCTATTGGGTTTAAGGGTCGGCTCTAGTAAAACAGAAAGCAACCTGCGACTCCCTATAGCGGCGGTAGGTTACGCGGACATTGCTCATCCAAAATCCATTTAAAACCCGCAATTATTCAAATAGTGTTTTAAAAAAAATACCAAACTCTTGGGGACAAAATTCTCTATCCGAATGGCTTGGTAATTTTTCGCTATAATTAATAGCTACAAAGTAAAAAATATTTAAAATCACCCTATAGCGGCGGTCGGTTACACGGACATTCCTCAGCCTAAATCCATTTAAAACCCGCAATTGTTCAAATAGCGTTTTAAAAAAAGTACCAAAATCTTGGGGACGAAATTTTTCAGGCGAATGGCTTGGTAGTTTTTCGCTATAATTAATAGTGACAACATAAAAAAATATTAAAAATCAATGTTTTAAATTGTTAATAAATATTTAACAAAATATTTTTTTTAATTTTTAAAAAGCCATTTGCATGCATATTGACCATAGCTTTAAAATGACATATCGTTTATAATTTTCCGATCGAAAATAAAGGAAAAATTTGGATTTTAATTTAACATTGTTGGTCTTATGGAGTGTCAGCCAACATGGCCGACAGCTAGAGCCGACCCTTAAGGGGAGCGGGAGGCTCCTATGTCGCCTATGTTAAAATAGCCAATTTTAGGTACATGTTATTCTGAAATGGTAAGCACTAGGCAATTAAAATTGTTACTGCTTATTTTATGGCCCTATATGAACACATGGTAGTAAAATAATTATCCTGAACCAAATTGTTATTAAAATAGATTTTTTTTTAAATGTAGTTAAAAATTTTCAAAATTTCCCCCATTTTTACAACTATGTCAGCTAATTGAAATGCACTATGGTCATAATTTTACTACAGTAGATGTATATTGTAATAAGGTACACACATCAAAAATTTCAAAGAAATATCTTAAATAGTTGCTGAGAAAATTGTACCTTTGTTTTAAAAAAGTAGTTTTTCGGAAAACAATCGTTTAAGGGTATCCTGAACCAAATTGTTATTAAAATAGAATTTTTTTTAAATGTAGTAGTTTTTCGGAAAACAATCGTTTAAGGGGAGCGCGTAACTCCTATACCGCCCATGTTGTTTTTTTAAGTATTGTTATTATATGTTAAAATATAGTTTTCGAGTAAAGTTTTAAATTACATAAAATGTCGTTTTCCTGGTTTTTTTTTAGTAAATGTATATATACATACATAATTACTTTAGTAAAATTATGCAAAACAGCCCCAACCGGAGACCAGATATCTAGTCATATCCCGTCAGCTTGGAAGCGAGCCAACCACCGTTTGCTTTACTTCCGCCCTCCTAACCTCAAACCACAGATATGATTAGATATCTGGTCTCCCTAGCCTAGATTCGAACTCGGCATCTTGTGATCAGAAAGACGCTTCGTTACCACTAGACTACGGCTTCATGAAATAAAAATGACAAATTACAAAACTTCAGTTACTTTACTATCGGTATAAATATTCCGTGTAAAGCAAAAGATAGTTTGTCAGCACCATCTAGGAGTGCTTATAGGAAGTTTGCTTGGTTGTAGTTTATCAGCACCTTCTAGGAGTGGTTATAGGAAGTTTTCTTGGTTGCTCTTAAGTTTGAATCTGTCTAATTTGTATGTGTGAGAGGTTTATAATAATTACTAAGCTCGGTTCTTACTAAGTTAGTCTGTATTCGTGAGAGGTTTATAAGTGATAATAGTCTATAAGTGAAATACTTAACTAATAAGGACTTTCCCATTCCTAATTCAATCACAAATGTATTAAAAAACACAAAACAAAACACTTCAATGTTCAATTCACTAATATATTCCGAAATTACTACCTAAAAAGTAGGTGTAAACTTAAATTCAAAATATTTTTTCTCAGCTTAATATACTTCAAACCTACAAGTATTATATATCACTGCGTTCAGAAAAACCTAAATTTTAAGAAAAAAAGAAAAAAGAAAAATAGAAAAAAAATAATTTATTGAGGCTCCGTCTCCCCTTAAGCCTTTGCATTTACCACTGCCTGTTACATTTCGTCGATTTATTTTTCGATCAGCTGTTACATTAAACTTCTGGTTTATATTAGTATGCGTGTGAAACAACGAAGAAGAAGAAATCGTCGGCGAAATCACTGTACTTGTACATTAAACGTAACCGATTCGCCTCGGCTGTACCTCACAGACCGTATTATTTCGTCTCCCCCACGTGCAAGCGACGGCTCCCAACGTTGAATAATAAACCATGTTGCGGGTATTTTAGTCCGCTTTCTAAATGGAATATTACAAGAAGGGTTTATCAATAAATTAAACTCGAAAACAAGGAATCTGAACCGAACGGATTAAGCGTAACTTTGATATCGATCGCGATTAAGCCGAGGATTCGGCGTGGATGCGCGAGTAAGGTTCCGTGCGGTTCGCCGGCGTTAAGCTCTGTTTTTAATTAAATGAGAGCAACAGCGGATTAAAAGGTGACATTAAAAGGGTTTCTGCCCGAGTTTCTTCTCGGTAATCACTTTTAAAAGCATCTTGGAAAACTAACTTGGCTTTAACGGAGGATTAGGAGAGTCGCGGTCGTGTTGTTGGGTTTAACCCATTATTAATTGCGATGAGATTATTAGAGTCTATAAAATTACAGCTAACCCTATTTATGAGTTTGTTAGTTTATTCACTAGGTCTAGGACGTGTTAGGGATCCACGAGGGGAAAAGTCGATTAGACTTAAAATATACTTGTTAGCCAATTTCCATAGGAAAAATGAGCCACTGCGGTGGCTCTTATTATATGACCCAAAGTCGGGAGTAGCAAATGAGCACCGATTATGGTCCCCAGAACCATATGCATATATGTGTTCGCACTCTAGCGGCCGCATTTTAAGTCCAATTCTGTTCAAATTTGGTACACATGTTGGTTGTCTACGTCGCTCGGACGAGTTCATTACCCAAAAAAATCCAACAATCGGAATCACGTATTTCGACTGGAAATAACTATTTTTTGAGATTTTTCCTAAGATAGTGAATTTGTTTTGGGGTTTTTTTGGATCTTTATACATGTAGGATGTTCTTCTGCACATTTTTTTTACACGACCTTATAGCTCGCTTGGTTCCCCCAGAATCTATCGAAACTTAAAATACCATAGAAGCACCCGGTTCAAAGCCATGTGGTCGATTCTACCGTGGGGTTGGCGTGCGAAGCACGCAATGCTTTGTGTGTTGAAGATACTCCCAATACGGGGGTTGTCGTGCGAAGCACGCAATGCTTTGTGTATTGAAGATACTCCCAATATTCGGAATAGCTTGCAAACCTATTTGCAGCTATTCAGCACCGTCGTGAATAGACCTGTTTTCAAAATTGTTGGTTGAAACCCTAAAACATAGGCCTATAAACTTTATTATAATAAAACATAACATAGTCTATGTTTTTCGGAGGTTTCGTTGGGGGTTGGCGTGCGGAGCACGCATGGATCTCCCCTAGTATAATATAAAAAATGGTTTTGCATTTATTTAGTGTTACCCTCAATTTTGTATCCTAATTCAAAGTTAGAAGTAGGCCTATGTTGTGCTTTATTACGTTTATGACACAACTAACTATTAAATTCTAGTAAAAATAATAAACAATCAAATGTCGGTTTACTAACCGATAAGCTACATAATATTTTGGTTATTCGTGTTATTTACATTTCACAACAAAGAAAATTTTAAGAATGATCAGTAACGCACTCTACCGCCTATGCACAGAAATGTCAAAGATTTGCCGTCCACTTAGCCACGGCCTTATCTATTTCTTACATCTTGATCTAAGCTTATCAAATGCAATGCCGTCCCTTCAACAATGAGTCATATGTTTCAGTTAATGATTGAACTCGGTGTCGGTATTTGAGGTTATGTTCGTTGAGCGTATTTTCTAACCGAATTAGTATTGTAATTGTTTTGTTGTACGAAGCTCTGTGTTTAATCAAAGTGTTTTGATTGGTGTAGTCAAACTACCGTCAAATTACTCGTAAGATGAACTTATTTGTTTTCATTTAACTAGCTTAACGAATAATAATTTGGATTATTCGATTACACGATGTGCGTTACAATTATTTTTCTAAAAGCTACTTCAGACATAACCTATGTAAAGTAAACATATGTAGCTTATAAATATACACCTATTCAACTTTTCAAAATAAACTTAAGGTATAGATTTATACAGGGGTGCCCACAGGGGGGGGGGTCATGACGCAGACTGCGTCATTGGGATTCTAGGGGGGGTTCGAAAAATGTTGAGGAAACACACAAATTAGAAACAGAGTACATCAAATTAAAATGTATCGTTTGTAAGTGGAGAGTAAAAGAGCAATCACTATTAAACTTTCACCTGTACCATCGACCATAGAATAAAATAGACTGGACATTGCATAAATGCCTATACCTACCTGTACAGTTTGAAAAGTGTGCCTAAGTCGGACATCTCGGGAACGTCTAGAAAGCCGAAACGGCTCGGAGTGACGCTAAAATTATGATGCTCGTGTTTCAAATACTCTGTTGTTTTGAACACTTACAACACTCTGATTCATTTGAATTTTTACACACTCACAGAATATTAGTGGAGATGATAATGGTATAAAAATTATTAATAATTATAAAAAATCTTTAAAGGTATATAAATAAATTACCAAAGCTAGGACTTAATATGGAACTTTAAATTGTGACATGAAAAAGTTGTTCTGTGAGGAACTTTTTTGTTTTTTGGTCAGAGACGAGGAGCAAGCGTAAAGGTTTGAGCCAATAAGTTAAATTTTATGAAACACGTTTTTTCAATAAATTAACTCAAATAGTTTAGTTTTTACAGCAGGTTAAAGATACGATTAAGTGCGCGCCAGAATCTCGCTCAATTCTTACGGCGCACGCCAACCATCTTGTTGTAGTACTCGCACACGATTTATTGTCTCTAAGGTTTTGTTAGTTACTTACATAGCTTTAGTAATACATTTTAGCTGTTTTTCCCCGTTAATAAAAATTTGATTTTCATTAACCACCCAAAGATTAAAGGTAAAAATATTTAGAATGTTGTATAATATTACTAATGATTTATTTTAAATCTAAACATTGTCTACCATACAATCAACATGGCTTGGTAAACTATATAAAATGATATTTAAGTGTATTAACATTACGCTATTATACTATGTAGAAATCAATAAATAATACGGTACCTCTTCATAATATAAAAAAGTAGCGCTAATAACGAAAAACGAAGTATGTAACTTGTAACAAACAATGACAACATCAACATGGCTTAGCAAGCTATATATTATTATGACAAAATTATTAAGCCGTGTATTAATATTGCGTCACTATACTGTATAGAAGTGAATAAATAAAGTCTCTTTATTGTAGGAAAAAGTAACGCATAATTACGAATTACAAAGTATATAACAAGTACAAATAAAAAACTATAACTTTATCGATGTGTTTCTGTTACTTGGTAGGCCTAAATAAAAGTCTACTGGCCTAAGAAAGTCACTACTTTTGTCAAGTGATTCCTCACATATAAATAATGAAGGTGATTCTTTTTTTAAATAAAGAAAAACTTGAAAAATGTGCATAATAAGTTTCGCAGATCCAGTTCAGAGGCGGGTGAATGAGCACTGAACGGCCGCCGACGTTCGGGACCACATAATTAAATAGACTGGTTATGCCATAACCCTGTACATTGGGGAATTGAATTTAGGTCGGCCATCTTGTGTGAGGATAGAAACGTCGAACGGGCCTAGAGAGGTGTGACATTTTCAGTGCGCCCTATTCATTTACACCGTGGTTTCAATTGGTGAAAATGCTCGAAAATCTTTCAAATTTGACAAACTTACAGTTTAATAGTGTGGGACGCTAATGGTGTGTTCACGATTTGAAAATAAAAATGGTTTGGCACTTTAAAAATAGAATAAAGTATAAACTTTTTTATACTTTTTAATTCGTGACATCAAAAGTTGCATTGCGAGAAAATTTTTTGTTTTTAGGGCAAGTGCGTCATGTAAGCGAGAGACATGTAGCTGAAAAGCTACTTTTTTCGAAAAGAATTTTTTGAAAAATGATCTATTGTAGTTTCTATCATACAATAGTTAGAAAACGAGCTTCGTTTCGCGGGTAATGTGGCAACATGTACGGGCTGCTAGCTGGCGGCTCGCATCCGCCATTTTGTGTGAGTATTTGACTCTAAAACATACCTCACTCTTGCGTTCGACTTGTCCAGTCTATTTAATTCTGTGGTCGCTGCTCGGGACTATGGTGACTCTTGGCCGGCCGCCGTTTTGGTAACATCAAACTCTGCGCCCAGCGCGGTACACTCGCCAGTCAATATTTTTTGTATAACTAGTTAATTGTTTTGTTCATTATTCACAACTATTACTGGAAAATTGTAATTATGTACTTAAAAATATATTTTGTAAAATCATTTGTTCAGTAGAGTATTGTTAAGTTAGTAATAATATTTATCTAGTTTTGTGTGTAAATGTTGTAAATAGTATACCTTGTGGTACTTAACCATTAAGTAAATTTATTCTTTAATGTGTATCTCTTGTTTGTACCCTACAGGGAGTTACTGCGCATCTTTTCAGAAAGACTAGACTCAATATTTTTTTGTATAACTAGTTAGTTGTTTGTTTATTGATCACAACCTCCGGAAAATTGTAATCAGTCAATCTCGAAGATAATAATGAGTTTTTATGTGTTTTTGTGGTTGGAAATAAATTCATTATTTTCAGTTTCAAATAGAAAATGTACCAGCAATTGTTCTATTTTTAGCTTTATTTTATTCTATTTGTACGGTAACAAAAGCGTGTTTCAATGGCAAATTGTTTTTATTTTAACTAACTTTTATAGGGGAGGGGGTATTACAAATTGTGGGGGGGCTGCGTCATTAAACTAGGGGGGGGGGGGGCACCCCTGGATTATAAGTGTGTACCATTGTATAGCCTAGGAAATATTTGTATTTCAATTACGGGTGCTTCCAATAGCCGTTATAATCACAACGTAGGAGTGTTTATGATTTATTAAAATGGTTTAAAAATTAGTTGATAGACGTAAGTTTACTACACACCTTCCTGCAGGGCCGGCGCAAGCTATTCTGCTGCCCTAGGCAAGATATTTTTTTGCGCACCCCCCCCCCACAATTAGATTTTTTGTTTCCATTTTCCTCCTCAATTGAACCCCTTACCCAAAATCACCACTTCTTACGCATTTTTGTTTGTTTTTGCACACTGTCGAGTGTCGTCTGTCACTCACGTCTCTCATACAAAATGAATCTGTAAGTTGACCTGTAAAACTTAAATCAAGCTAATATCCATAAAGTTTTATTACGATTAAAACACAAATCCGTTTTATTAGGTTAAAACTTTAAAAAAATGTTGTTCCTCTTTTTGCCGCCCTAGGCGGCCGCCTAGTTTGCCTAGTGGACGCGCCGCCACTGCCTTCCTGCTGATATCACATTATTAATGTATTTATATAGCACTAGTTTTGTATCAAAATCTTCCGGGCAAGCTACGTCTGTTTAAAAATTATAAGTTATTTAATTTTAAAAGGCTTATTAATGGATGGCTGTTTGAATTGGGAAGGGATGCTGCCGAGCAGGTTATCTTATCTACTTACAGATAGATATGAATCATATCGTTCCCTCATTGTCTAATATGTACCGACTGAACTACTGGTCTAAGGTCCAACTTGTATTACGCTTCAATATAAATGATAACATCTTGTTTATGTTAGTTTTGCAGGGACAAATTTATTTGGAAACCTAATAATAGGTAGTAGTTTAGTTTTGTTAGTAGATTGTCTCAGCTCGACATGATAATGTTTAATGGAATCCTGTTATTTTTATTTACTCTTATCTCTTATTCTCATTGTGTGCATAGCGACTCGTGCCCACTCACAGGCTTAGGCCCATGTGGGCATTTTTTGTTCCTTCATAATATATATATATATGTAATTTATGTTCTATTTGATTATTTGAGGAAATAAATTGAAATTGAATTGAATTGAATATTTATTATTTATTTATTAGCGAATTTCCACAGGAAAAATTAGCTATTGCAGTATCCCTTATGGTAAGACCCAAGGTTGAGAGTAGCAAATGAGCACTGATCATGGTCCCCAGAACACGTTTTGGGGTGTCATTAACAATCATATATATATGTGTTCACACTCTAACGGCCGCATTTTAAGTCCGATTGGTACACATGTTGGTTGTCTACATCGCTCGGAAACCAAAAAAATCCAACGGAAAAACGTTTTTTGACCGGAAGTAACTGTTTTTTGAGATTTTTCCTAAGAGAATGAATTTGATTTTGAGTCTTTTCTACAAATATAAATGTAGGATGTTATTCTGCACATTTTGTTTTTACGCCTCCTTATAGCTCGCTTGGTTCCCCCAAAATCGATCAAAACGTAAAATACCATAGAAGTACCCGGTTCAAAGCCATGTGGTGGATTCTACCGCGGAGTTGGCGTGCGAAGCACGCAATGCATTGTTTATTGAAGATACCCCTAATATTCCGATTGGCATGCGGAGCACGCAATGCATGGTGTACTGAAGATACTCCCAAAACACGCAATGCTTTGTGTATTGAAGATACAGTACTCCCAATATGCGGAATGACGTGCGAACCATTTTGCAGCTATTCAGCACCGTCGTGAATAGACCTATTTCCCAAATTGGTGGTTGAAACCTTAAAACATAGGCCTATATACTTAATTTTGGAAATTTGCTCAACTCACGTCAGCGGTTCAACTGCGTGGTCGAATTATTTATATTTAGAGTCTACCGTACAGTAAAAAACATTTAGGTTTTGCTTTTTTGTTACATGTATCCTGATGTACGTAACTAAACAAGTTTGTGTTTGTGATCCAAATTTACAACCAAAGTGAACCAAAGTGTTCCTGTAAACGCATCGGAATAGGGCGGGCATGAAATTCGTGTTATTTTTTTAAAATAAAAAGTCACATTTTAATAATTTTGGTTGTGTCTTAATTTTTTTAATAGCCTTCTAATTTGTAATAGGTCTATATTAAAATAGTGTATGCTGCCTGCATGGTATTTTAGATTTGTTGTGTTCTTACAAAAACACTTATAAATTGGGAAATACGCTACTTATGGGATTGACATGAAATTACCTCAAATTGTTTGTAAGAATAAAGGGTATAATAAAAGCTAACAACTGAAATCAATTTTTCGCCTTAAAATAGTAAAACAAAACAAGAAAAACTAAGTTAATTAACTATTTGAAGGTATTGCTTAAAGTGTTTATTTCAGAAACCCTTTATATGAAGTGCTTATTACAAAATAACATTAAAATGGTTGAAACCTCATATAATTGCGTGGGCAAAAATGCCATTGCAATAAAAAAATATATATGTTTCAGCCATAGCAAGGTTTTGTTCAGTTTCCTGAAAGTTTAAGGGGTTTCTGAAGTAAGCGGTATTTAACACGTTCAATGGTACGCAAATTTCGTATTTCCGAAATTTTAGGGGGGTTTAGAGGGGTCTAAGTTACTACAAATCCTCTTAAGAAATACATGGTATAATATATTTATTGATATATGTTTTTTGTTAATATACATTTAACTTTGATTTGCCTATCCGTGCAAAGCCGGATTGGGCCAGCTAGTATAATATATATATATATACATATATATAAATTTCAATTACACACCAAAAAGTATTTCGGGGGACCATGATCGGTGCTCATTTACTACTCCCGACCACTAGGTCACTGCAATAGCTCATCTTTCCTATGGAAATTCGCTAATCAAACCGGAGTTATTAAATTGACCACTTGACTAAATCACTCGAGCACTTGAGCAATGTAGTATCATAGGCCAGCCTTCTAAAGGTTGGCTCACTGGATTTTAATGTCAAATTCGTGACGAGCGACCTAAAAAACCCCCGGAGCACGAGTTTTTCTCGATTTAGCCGTAAGTTAAACTGGAACTCCAGGTGATGACGTTCCTAGTCGTCCTGACCTGCAGGTGTACAGGGGGCTCAAAAAACCCCCGTACAAAATTTCGTTTAGTTCTGTTGTTTTTTGTGGCAGATATGCATTTTTCCATCGCTTGAAAATATGCAGTTGATGAAAGAATGCACTTTTCGATGCACAAATGCATTTTCAACCCGTTGCAAGGAAAACATTTGGGCACGAGTTTTTAAAAGAGCTAACGGATAGAATGCAAAAAACCGCATCTCAATTCGTCTTCTCAAATTACCTGGGTTTTGTGCCAAATTTCCTCGCCTAGTTATACATGTGATCTACTTACAGATTTTTCAATTATAAAATGTCCAGCGACGTAAAATCTGGTTTCGAATGTAAAAATGAATGTCACATTTATATTCGCAAGCTAAAGTTTAAAATTTTCTCAGCAACTAAAGACACCAAAGTTGTATTACATTCTATTTTATTAACTGTACAGTCATTCCGTAAGACCGCGAATGGCTTTGTGGAGGGACTGTACTCGTGTCCGCCTTTTTTCCAGTGATACAGTATCATTGTAGCTAAGG
>JAGFPH010002454.1:114973-127555 GCA_018207615.1 Philaenus spumarius | reverse complement strand
AACACTAAACACACAAACCGTGTTATTCTCTTGTGTAAGGCATTACATAGTTTACCGTAAGCACTCTGTTTGAAACTAACGTTGTTTAAATGATATAGTACATTACAAATAAATTTCTCCCGTATCGTATTGCGGGGAAAACCAATTAGACTAAAGAAGGCAGCGGGATAGAGGTAGAGATTCCCCGGTATTGTCTCTGATGCAATTAATAACGTAAGCACTTCTGTTCGTTGCGAACGCTTAAACTCAGCTGTGTCGGGCTAAATTATTGTCTTTGAATCCTGAAGCAAGTAACAAGTAATACATTAAGACGGCGTTGTGCTTTGCAAACCGTCTTTAATGACGATTCCCTCTAGAAATGTAATTACTAATTAGAAACGATCTCGCTCGGCGACGATGCCTGCGCTATCTATCCGAATGATAAACAACTAGCAGCGTTATAACTTTACACCTGAGCCCTCTCCCTGTTAACACTTCCTAATATAAATGACTGTTATACAACTTTACCGTAGTCAGCAACGAGATAATTTATACCCGTTTTCTTTGTGGTGTTTTCTCTTAATCAGTAAAATACATTGCTTTTGTCTTTTTGTTAAAAGAAAGTTTTTGTTAAGCTGTTGCGGAGTTAGCGATTTATGTGAGAAGTTGAAGACGAGTTTATAGTAAATATAAATAAAGTTTTACAAAGGAAAATGTTTAGGATTTTTCAGAAATTTTATTACTTTAATTCCAGAAAAAGAACTTACCAATAAAAAATAATTAATACGTTTAATTGGTTTGGTAAAACATAACAAAAAAATAACATATATATTACGGTATATTTTTGCTTTACAATTTACAATTATTAAAAACATTTTTAGTGTTATCGAAAAATGAAAAATACTATAATATATATGAATTAAAAATAATCAATTAAATATACATAAGGTGAACATTATTTTTAGGAATGATTAGATGAAATAAAATATAAATTGTGAAAATCCTACATAAGTAGTTTATACTTTGATATGCATACATATTAAATACAAACAAATATTGAGCTTGACTTGTGAAAAGATAATACTTGACAAAGTCGCTGCAGCTATTTTGGATTGGGGGTTATCGGAGAGGGGTTTACTTTACACCAACTTTTTCGTCTCATCGAGGGCTTTAAAATGAGGTATCACACGATAAGGGTTGCTATTTTTAAAAAAATACTTGCAACCCCCCCCCCCCCTTGAACAAATAAGGGTAAAATTAATTCATACCCCTAAAAGACGCAGAATTTGCCCAATATAACTTCCTGAAAGTTTGGAGTTAATCTGTATGTATATACAATTTTTATTGACACACCAAAACATGTTCTGGGGACCATGATCGGTGCTCATTTACTACTCCCTACCTTAGGTCTCACCATAAGGGTCACTGCAATAGATCATCTTTCGTATGGAAATTCGTTAATAAACCCCCGCCCGTAACCAACATGCATACTTATATTCACAAAACTTGGATGGTACATTCTTGGCATAACAAAAGATATATGCGCTATATATATATATATATATATATATATATAGTTACGTATACGCTACATTATTCATTCTAAATGATTTGTCATTCCGTAAACACATCCATGCATCTTCCCTCGCTTACATTTAGTTGTTTAAGTATCCGCAATCGCCCGTCTACTTCATTATCATATTCACTTTACACTCGAATCGTTTCCTCCTTTCTTCACTGAGAAACCGTATTCACGGAATCAGGAAAGCAGAATATAATCACCAAGATTATTTCGCAAGCCTCAATCTCTTTTCTGGAAAACACTCGGTTCTCTCCCTCTCCCCCCCTCCCGTATGCTAATGTCGTATACAACGGCATAAATGATGGCGTTTTCCCTTTGTTGGCATATTTTATACTAAGGACATCTTTTGTTCCTCGGATGAATGGGTTATGTCTTTTGATACATATTTTGTGTGTTCTCCAGCTCAAGACGGGACATAAATCTTGCAAGATATTGTGTCGGTATGCGTTGCTTTGTCGCTCGCTCTTCCCTACTTTCCTTTCCCCCTTCCAGTTTTCCTTTTGATCTGTCGTCTCGATATTCGACTATGCGAGTCGAATTACTGGTTATGCAATTTGCGTTGTTTCTTTCTTGTAAAATGTGTTGTAATCACATCAGAGTAGATACGATGTTTGATTAAAGTTCCTATGTCGAATACAATTTGATTCTTTTCACGTAAAACTATTTTTAGCGAATTTCGATAGGAAAGATGAGCTGTTGCAGTGACTATTATGGGGAGAAATACGGTCGGGAGTAGTAAATGTGCACCGATCATGTTACCCAGAACACGTTTTCTGGTGTCATTAAAAACTGTATATATTATATGTGTTGGTTTTTGTCCAAATTTGGTATACACGTTGGTTGTCTAAGTCGCTCGGACGAGTTCTTTAGAAAAAAAACCAAAAACCGGAAGCACTTTTTGTCCGGAAATATATTGTTTTAGATTTTTACTTTCTCCACCCTATACGTAGTATATGGAGAAAGTATTGTTTTCGTCCAAATTTTCGAATTTTTATTTTTAGTGGAATTATGTGTTTTGGTGCTCCCTGAACCCCAAAAAAAGTTTAGTGGAATTATCTGTGTTGGTGATGCCTGAACCCAAAAAAGTGGTGTTTTGGTGATGTCTGTCGTGTGTCTGTGTGTCTGTAAGGATGTGTACAGATCTGGAGACCATACCAACCGTCCAATTTTGATGAAATTTGGTATGTAGGTGTAGTTCTAGAATATTTCCAGGCGTATTTTTCATTTTTTTTATTTTTGATTTTTAAGGGGTTTTACCACCCAAAAATTGCCAAAAAACGAGAAAAATGAAAATTTCTCAAAAACGGCTCCAACGATTTTGATAAGATTTTGCTTATTTGTAGCTTATTTGTAAAAAAACAAAACGTGCAGAATAACATCCTACATTTATATTTGTAGAAAAAAACTGAAAAACAAATTCATTCTCGTAGGATAAATCTAAAAAAATAGTTACTTCCGGTCAAAAAACGTGCTTCCGATGTTTGGTTTTTTTTGGCTAACGAACTCGTCCGAGCGACGTACACAACCAACATGTGTATTAAATTTGAACCAAATCGGACTTAAAGTGCGAACACATATATACATATGATTTTTAATGACACCCGAAAACGTCTTCTGGGGACCATGATCGGTGCTCATTTGCTACTCCCGACCTTGGGTCTTACCACAAGGGCCACTGCAATTGCTAATTTTTCCTATGGAAATTCGCTAAAAAGGCCGAAAATTTCACTATTATTTTAGGAATATTTCGGAACGCTCCAGGAAATGTTGTTTGCAAACTTCCAATTCGGATTCAGCACTCCGAAAAACACGTAGAACCGCAGAGAATCCGATTATTTGAATTTTGTCCTCGAGAGGGGGATTTGCCGTTTCATTACTGTGCTCCGTTTTACTGTGGGTGTTCTCCATTTTATACGTGTTTCATCGGACACAGCCTGTTACGAATAGTTAGTAATCGTAAACATAATACGTGTATTATTGAACAATCAAACACCACAAAAGCAATTTTCGTATGAACGCGTGATAAACACGAAGGTAGACCACTTGTATTATGTTTCCCCCTTCGACGCACTTCTAACTCTACATTCAGAATCGAACTTGACTTACCTTAGCTTCAGCTTGATCCTTTATCTCCTTCTCACACCCAGGTTCTCTCTTCCCTCTCTCTTGTTCTTCTCGTTTTCTTTGCTCTTCTTTCAGCCGTTCTGCTTTCCTCCATTTTGCCCGTCTGTTTTGAAACCAAACCTGAAAAATTGAACGCGATGTTTTTAGTTGTATAATACCTGTTGCTTCAAAATGAATATTAGGGTAGTATTTATTACATTTAACTTGCAATTATAAATAATACATCAAATGAAAGAGCAGCTCAAACAGCTTCTCCTACAAATGTTCAATGTGAGCACCATTCGTCACACGGCACACATCGGGTCGATAGCCGAATTCGCCCCAAACCTTGTTCAGTGTGTCTGGACTAATTGTTGCAACAACTGCTTCAATCTTGTTTCTTAAGTTGGGTAGGTCAGCTGGTAGTAGAGGCACGTACATATGAACCATTATGAACCCCCAATGTTAAAAATTGCATGGTGTCAGGTCGGGTGAACGTGGAAGCCATGCGAAACAAGCTCTGCCATCCGGACCCTTGCAGCCAATCAAGCGGTCGGCTACAACGTTGTTTATAAAAGTTAGGTGGCGCACCATCTTGCTGCCAAATAAAATTCTGTGGTTCAGCTTCTTCCAATTGAGAAAAGTGCCATAGTTGAAGCTCATCAAGATGAGAAACATCAGTTATACCCCAGCAGCTTGCTGAGTAGCATACTGATATGCGCTGAAAGCTGCTCGTGACTCGTGTAATATGGTACAAATGTGAACAAGCTGATATCAAACATCGGATCATTTTGATATTTTCACAAGCGGACCTCTGCTTTACGTACGGCGCATGCGTTGATCCCTTCCTTGTACGCTCTTCAGCTTGTAGCGCTGCAAGCTGTTGCGTGTAATACCCTCTTTACAGTTGCTTCAGAAAAAAAAGAAAGGCCCATAAACTCTCCGCCGGGATATGACACAAAAAACATTCAATTTATGGGAGTCTCGTTACAACTGTACCACCTCGTGGGGATTTGCTGACCCCCAGATGCACAGATTATGAGTGTTCGTATGTCCACTTAAATAAATAAAGACAAACAGCACACGTACCCACAATATTATTGTGTTGGTATAGGATGCCGGGTTGGATCAAAAATAATTCGACTGCGCAGCTGGGCCGCTAACGTGGAGTGTGCGAATTTCCAAAATTAAGTTTATATGCCTATGTTTTACGGTTTCAACCAACAATTAGGGAAATAGGTCTATTCACGACGGTGCTGAATAGCTGCAAAATGCTTCGCACGCCATTCCACATATTGGGAGTATCTTCAATACACAATGCATTGCGTGCTTCGCACGCCAACCCCCGTAATTGGGGCTATCTCCAATACACACTGAACTTGCGTGTTTCGCACGCCAATCCCGCGGTAAAATCCACCACATGGCTTTGAATTTTTATTTTATTTCACGTTTTGATCGATTTTGGGAGAACAAAGCGAGCTATAAGGTAGCGTAAAAACACAAAATGTGCAGAATAACATCCTACATTTATATTTGTAGAAAAAACTCTAAAAAACATTATTCTCGTAGGATAAATCTCGAAAAATAGTTACATCTGGTCTAAAAACGTGCTTCCGGTTGTTGGATTTTTTGGCTAACGAACTAGTACGAGCGACGTAGACAACCAACGTGCGTACAAAATTTGGACCAAATCGGACTTAAAATGCGGCCACTAGAGTGGAACACATTTATACATATATGATTTTTAATGACACTCCAAAACGTGTTCTGGGGATCATGATCGATGCTCATTTGCTATTCCCGACCTTGGGTCTTACCATAAGTTCCACTGCAATAGCTAATTTTTCCTACGGAAATTCCCTAAAAATATTGCACCTAACTTAACTATTATCCTTCATCCGATTGTTTTGACAGTTACACCGTCCTATAGGGAATTAATACGCCTGCAAAAAAGGTGTCTTGAAATTTTTTGTTAAAATGTACGGTTTTGGGGTAATTTAGGTTTAAAATTTTCAAACCGCTGCCATTTTGAAATAATGGTTTTTTTAACCATAGATCATTCTTAGGTTAAACTTCGTGCCTACTTGAACTCAGTCGGCAAAATGTTCTCTAGGTTTGAATTAATTATTTTGTAAAAAAATAGTGGATTTCTGGAAACGAAGCGTTTGTGGAAAAAATATTCTGGATTTTCTCTTTATTTTGACCCATAGAACCATTTCCCAAAGCTTGGCACATTACTTACAGTCATCCTGTATAATAGTTTAGGTTTGACAATCTTAAATGCCTTTATTGCCTAAATATTGTAAAATGAAATTGTCTTGGTACTGATGAATGGTGGGCCTACTGGTAAGATAGGCCTAGATGAATTTCATATACTGTTTACTATATAAATTGAAAGTAATAAAATAATATTACAGAATAATTAGAAATAACCATGTAAATGCGTTAGTGATTATTTTTTAGTTTTATGGTCCAAAAATTAAAAATACGTAATTTATCTGTTTCTTAGGGGAGACTTCTGACGCTTCGCAACTCCAGGTGAACTCTGCCAGCACGATTGGTGAGTTTATGTAACTACACAATTTGTATGTAATAATTTGTAATGATTATATTGCATAAAGTATTTGTCAATATGTTTTTTAGGGCTAAACATTCACCTGTTATTATTATTATTTACCCTTTCTGTTTCTATTAATTGCATGTTTTTTTTCAAACATCTGTCATAAGGTAATAATATATTTGGTGTTTTATTGCTATGGTAATGTCAGTTAAATATTGATTTACGGTACAGAATTGGGTTTGTCGAAAGATAGACTTATTTTTTTGTAACGTTAATTTTTGGAGTTCTATTGGACCGATTTTAATGAATGTATGGTAGGATGCGTTTATATTGAGTAAATTAAAAATAATCACAATCCATCCCCTTTGTTGAAACCAATTGTATTGTCAGTTCTTTGGCCTTCTCAGCAGCGCCGTAACTACCTCCGGGGCAGTGCCCCGGGGCCCCTGGCCATGTGGCTCTACTTGGATTTCTATGGGGGAAATGTAAAAATTGTATTTTGGGCGTCATTTACTGAGAAATCTATCCAAAACGACTTTATTGTTATAAAATATTAATTTTTAATGCGGTTAATAAAACATTTATTTACTTAATACTAAGTTCTTTGAAGCCAGGGGGCCCATAGACCCTTTTACTAAAAGATTCAGTATTTCACGGCGAAACCTAGTGAAGAAACTTCAAATGTGTGTGTGCGTTGGGGTATAGAGCTCGGTTTTGCCCAAAAAAGAATGAACTGAGCGAGGACGAAAGGCTGCAAGAGCCAAAATCTTGCTTCTAATTGACTGTCTTTTACCCCATGATAGACACGTTATGCGGGCAATTAGACGCACGATTTCAAGGAATGAAGTCAGTTTTTGAACACCTACAAAATTGTTCAATCTGAATTTATTTTAAACTGAAGCGAAAATGACGTTCAAACGGAAGCCGTCAACTTCATGAAACTATTTCGGCGTGATGAATTTTCCTCAGCAAAAGTCGGAAAAAGGAATTTTAATGGATAAACAAGATTCCAGTTTTGAATAGTAATATAGCTTATTGTGTTTTGCTTGTAACAATACATTTGCTTTCGTTTTGAACTTGTGTGATATTTTCAAATCATGTCCCACACTCACTTGTATTATTTTCTCTACAATAATTATCAAAACAAACTTTGAACCTTTCTTTCCTTTACATATTTTAATATCAAAGTTGAAACTAATTTAAGTTACTTGAAACTAATTATTGAAAAAAATAAATGTAAAGTTAAGACCAGTTTATATAGTCTAAGTTATGAGTGTAGTTATGTAGTAGCCTAAATGACACGGGTTACAGAGGCAGATCGAGATCAGGACTAACTAACAAGGGCTAGCCCACGGAGCAGAGAAAAGTGACTCCAGCCCCTCCCCCCCCGTGACGTCATGAGAAGGAACGATGCCACACGCCGCCAGCACGCAGCGCCTGGTATTGGGTTTGCGTTGCAAATACACTGTCCTGCAGCTCTCTACGTTCATGGAATTAGAATCAAACTTATATATTTCTATTCTGCATGAATTGACGATTCCAACGGTGCAAATATATTTTGGTTTAATAATGTCTGTGATTTTTAATAACAAGAAATACTTACCTATTTTTAAACGTGTGACATGAAAATGTAAGTAAGCGTAAACTTTTTTTATTTTTGAGGTAGAGACAAACTTCCAGCGAGAAAGTTGTAGATAATAAAATTATCTACAACTTTTATTGCAAACATTTTTTTATAAAACTGCTGGTTCGATCAGTAATGCAATGAAAACACAAAACTTCATTTAACTGCTGTCCCGGGGCGACGCACGGCCGGCCGTACCGCGTTTTGCCGCATATTGTTTTGCGACAACAATTGACTTAACATATTATTATAAATATTTTTAATAGATATAACTTAATAAATGTTTTTCTAAAATACATTTAAGATTTACAGTAATAAAATAGATCAAATCTAACTAGTATAATGCCTACAACGGAAAGTGTATTGTAATACTGTAAAAATCCTTCAGTTGTATTACAATTTCATAATGTGATTTAAATTCATAACATACGGTTATATGTAATAAGTAACAGTATATTCCAAAAGGGTACATTGCTATATTCATTTACTTATAATATTATTTTAGTTTAATGATATTTTCTCAGTATACATTAGATAGCTCATGAAGAATAACAACTTTTGTCCTCATGTATTAAACACCGACAAATTGGATACATAATATTCTAAGGCAAACATGGCTGAAAAATAAAAACAATGGCAATGGTGCTGTGAATATTTTTAATTTACATAAATGTAATAAAATACGGTAAACAACTTACAAAATAATTACTTTGGTGTTTTGTTCCCTGATTGTACCCATTTTGACATTTTTTGTGTACTTTTTCTATTGTCTACTACTTTATTCAGTCTATTCAGATGCCTAATCCTAATTATAGTCCTTAATTTAGCATAGAGTTTAATTGCCATCGGGCAGACATTGGGATACTTTTCTTTTAATACTTGTTCGAATCTTGCCACTACTTTTCTTTCCCTGTCAAGGCCACTGCCATGTTGCATTTTGAAATCATTTTCAAATAGCATCACTTGCTTCTTCCATCCATCTGATGGTTCCGTAAGACCTGAAATATAATGACCCGTTTCAGTTACATGTTGTATTTTTTCAGTTGCAACTATGCATTTTTTAATTTCCATCTCAATTTATGTAAGTAATTAATCTGTACTCAAGGTAAGTTATACTTAAAGGTGTTTTTTAAATAAAAACCAAGAGTCAATAAGTATTAGTTATTACAAGATAATTAATTAATTAACTAATAATTACAAAATATGTTTTGTGTGTGTCAGTTACGGAGAGACTAAAAAATATGACAATTACATTTGTGGAATTAGGTTAAACTGTAACGAGTTATAACTAAAAATATTCATATTCGCAGTAAACATGAATAATCAGCGAATTTCAAATGCCAGCATATGTAAAGTACAAGTAAATAAAGTGTTATTAACCACTACGTTAATAACAAAACAGCTAATTTCCTATACGGGAAATTCGCTAAAATTAATCATAATTTAATAATTTAGTAAATTAAAGCTTTTACCTCCACGAGAAATAGATGATACCCAGCTTTTCTCCAGGGTTGAATTCTGCGGTAGAAGACTTCTTGTAACAGTTCCCAAGCTTGGGTCAAGGTGTTTGACTTTGAACGCTAAGTATCCTGCAATATAATTAATAGCTTCTTGTTCAGCCCAGTCCTTTTCTTGGTCAATAGGGAAGTCGTCAGCAGAAAAACTTTCGTCTTCATCAAATGGTTCATCAACCGTTTCTGTGATTTTGACCTGCTGAGGTTCATCAAGAGGAGTTACTTGCTTATCGGCTTCTTCATCGGCTTCTTTAGCACTGAAAGCAGAGTCTAACAATTCAGCTGTTAGGTAAGTGCTAGTTGATGTCTTATCATCCTCAACAAGCTGGTTCGACTTGGGAGATGGCTTAGGTAATTTATTAGAAAGTAACAGTTGTTTAATCCTGTATGTTACTTCTGTGGCAGTTGGATGGTCGTTAAATCTTCCCATTCCCCTCAGTTGCCCAAACAAGCTTTCTAATACATCCTGTGTTAGTCTCACGGTTAAAATGTGTTTCAAGCCAATTTCTTTTAGATCTTCGTGAAGTTTCAGAAGTGAGGAGATGGACATGAGAATCCCTTTTTGGAAAGGAAGGATGTTCTTCTTTCCAATGACCCTCATTGTTGAAATTGTTTGTTCAACTTCTGCTAATATTTTCTTCTGATCTCTAAAAACATTTTCATCAATGCCAAAGGCGAAATTCATAGGGTTATTCCCATACAATCTTTTGCTGTTCATGAGATCGAAAAATTGGTCCATTAAATCGAAGAAATCTGAAGCCTTATTATTACCTAACAGCACCAATATAGCCTTAGCCACTGTGTGTGAGAATACTGCTTTAGCAGGGCCGACTTTTTGCCTTGCATTTCCCTTTAAAGTTAGAAACTCCGGTTTGAGTTTATGGCATAGCCTTATTTCACCTTTGTCTTTCTCTAACAAATCAGTAAGTAAACTTACTTTTATTTCAGTTCCGTCCCCTAACTTTAAGCCGCTGTCCAATAAGTGATTTCTCATTAATTTAAAATAATGAGGCATGTCTGCAAAAACGTAAATGTTTCGAGATGCACAAGCAGGGTTTACAAAAGAGTTATTGTCAACGCATATTTTTAACTCTTTGTACAAGGTATTGCAGCCCCCTAAATCGGATACAACAGCAACAACCCGTATATTACTTGTTTCTAATTCTTGTATTATATTAAACAATATATCTTTATTCATCGTTGTATCAAAAGAGTAGTAAACAGGTTGTTTCCAGGGGGATACTAAGCCTCTTGCCAGAACAACCTGGACTCTTGAGAAGGGTCCTAGAGCTTGGTCGAAACCTGCGTGGTAACAAATTTTACTATCGATGTGCATTTCATCGAAGCTTAAAATGCACGTTCTTTCAAGGTCAGTCATTGTTTCTGAGCTTTTAGACATAAGTTCTAAAACATTAGTCAAAAGACCAGGATCACATTGAAACTTTGAACACCATCTTTTTAAAGTTGATGGTGAAGGCAAGGGGAAGTTCATTTTTTTCCTTAAAAATTCATAGGTTTTCTGATTGAGAGCTCTTAAAACTATACCTCTAGAAATGTCATCAGAGTTCCACTTCACTGTACTTTTGTTACTAACAAGTAACAACAGCTTTTATTTAGTTTGCAGTAAAGATCTTTTTAGCATTGTTAAAAAATGAATGACACTGTTTATTACATTTCAAACTTTTTACTGAAATGTTTTTTTGCTTGGTTGAGGCCATTTTCAAATTAGTTTTAGTTGTCATTAACCTTTTAAATTTTTTTGCATTTACTTTAATTTTTTGTTTAGCTTTTTGTAGTTCGCTTTTTAGTGCGAGCAATTCACTTTCAATGGCTTCAATCTTTTTTTGTTTTTCTAAACAATTTAAACAATCAGTGATGTTCTCTTGACTACATGATGTGTTAATACTTTGACTACTTACATTAATAGAATTACTTTCAATATCTTCTGTCATTGATTCAACATGTTCCAATCTAGGTTTTTTAGGGCTTAACGTTTTTAAGCGATCTAAAGCTGCTTTCTTAATTATACGATTGTTGTGTCTTTCATACCTTAAGTTTTCATGGTGGTCTTCGTCACTCGTCCTATTTAAGTTGATCGATGGAACAGCACCCTTTTTCAAAATCTTTTTTTGTGGCAAGCCAAGGAGTCTGTTTTTCATATCGTCCTCATAATCACTAGGAAGAAAGTGGTCACTACAAATCCTAGCATTGTTTTTATTTATAGGATCTGCCCTTTTGCATTTAATTTCCCAAATAGAACTGATCGCTGTATCTTTAGGAAATGTGTGATAAACAACACCTTTAGTTTTTCTTTGATAATTTGCGCACGTTGCTACAGAACAATTAACAACCATCGTAAACAATTAGAGTACAACTCACATTTCACCACACACTATCACCAACAACACTACTATAAAACTGTAACACACACATGACAGAACGCGGTGAGAAACGCGACTAATAAGCCAAGCCGGGTAGCAGCCACGTGGTCCGCGAGTGTCCTTGTAGCTACGTCATCGAGGGGGGAAGTAGGGGAGGTGGCGGGGCCGGGCGGCGCGCTCAGACTTCAAAGGAGTGGGCTAGCCCTTGTTAGTTAGTCCTGGATCGAGATAGAGGGTAAATAATGTTGCAAATCGTTTCAATAGGCCTACAATATTTTCAATTCAGTACCGTGTGCAAAATAAAACATATAGGTACTACAAATGTATTAAATTTTACCTCTAGAATGCATTAAAACAAGTTTTGGGGGTTAATTTTCTAAAATTTTTCTCCCAGACCCCCCGTGGGTGCCCCCACAATTATCTTGCAGCAGGGCTCCCAAGTTTGAAGTTACGCCTCTGCAGTTCTCAGGTACTACAAGTTAGGCCCCTTTCCTAATTCTTTTTGTCGAAAGATAGACCTACATTTTAGGCCTAAAACATGGTTTTTCACTCCAACTGGGCCGATTTTAACGAATGCAGTTGGAATGCGTTTATATTATAGCCCGTCTCAGGTTAAGTTGAGGCAAGCAGAGTGGGTAATTAGGGTCGGTTTCAACCGTCATAAAACTAACCCTTATTAATGCCACCTGAGTGAACCTGTGAACACTCTAGTTAAAAATTGCAAGTCTGTATGTCTTAAGTGAAAATGAAAAAACGATATCATAATTCGTTTCATGATACTTTCCTGATAATTTTGATACCAAATTTGATTACATTTGGCCAACTTTGAGCTGTACTAG
>JAGFPH010002454.1:98845-113177 GCA_018207615.1 Philaenus spumarius | reverse complement strand
ATTGTCTTCAATACACAAAGCATTGCGTGCTTCGCACGCCATTCCACATATTGGGATTATCTTCAATACACAATGCATTGCGTGCTTCGCACGCCATTCCACATATTGGGATTGTCTTCAATACACAATGCATTGCGTGCTTCGCACGCCAAACCTCGTATTAGGGGTATTTTCAACACACAAAGCATTGCGTGCTTCGCACGCCAGCCCCACGGTAGAATCCGCCACATTTTCTTTGAACCGGGTACTTCTATGGTATTTCACGTTTTGATCGATTTTGGGGGAACCAAGCGAGCTATAAGGTCGCGTAAAAAAACAAAATGTGCAGAATAACATCTTACATTTATATTTTTAGAAAAAACTCTAAAAAAAATTCATTCTCTTAGTAAAAATCTCAAAAAATAGTTACTTCCGGTCAAAAAACTTACTTCCGGTTGTTGGATTTTTTTGGCTAACGAACTCGTCCGAGCCACTTACACAACCAACACGTGTACCAAATTTGGACCAAATCGGACTTAAAATGCGACCGCTAGAGTGCGAACACATATATACATATATATATATATATATATATATACATATATATATACATATATATATACATATATATATATGAATTTTAATGACACCCCAAAACGTGTTCTGGGGACCATGATCGGTGCTCATTTGCTACTCCCGACCTTGGGTCTCACCATAAGGGCCACTGCAATAGCTCATTTTTCCTATGGAAATTCGCTAATAATATTTTAAGTTAGGCCTAGACTGAACCTACACATGTTTCAACACACAAACCAATAAAAACTTGCATTATGAAATTTAAAAAAAAAAGTATGTTACATCCTAATTAAAAATAAATAAGACATATTATAATTTAATACATAGTAGGCATATTTATTGAAATACACGGTAATTGATAGTGCGTAACCAATATTACAGCTGATTTCAAAATATGAAACAATTATTTGTATTTCTAACTTTTTGGTTAGGTTTTTGATTAAGTGTTGTAGACCTGAGCCTTACTGGTTCTTTTAACCTTTATTATAACTGCTGTTATAAAATATACGAAATAATTTTATTTGAACATTTTGACATTATTTACCATCTTAGTTTTGAGGTTATTATTAATCCTACACCTTTATCTATAATAAAAATGAATTGCTGTTCCTTTGTAAGCGCATCACTGGAGAACGGCTGGACCAATTTGGCTATTTTTTATTTTTAAATGTTTTTAATAGTCCGAATTAGGTTTTTATACAAAGAAAAATTTGAAAAGTTTCCCGAAAAAGTTTTAAATTTGGAAAAACCTAAACAGCCTCTTTTGTATGGACTAAATACCATAGCGCACAAAAACAGCTGTTCATATAAAAATCTTAGCAACACGTCATCTTTGTTTTCATTCATTACCATAGCAACTTAAATCAGCATTTATAATCAGTTTATTATTATTCAAAATTAACAGCTTTTTGAGTTAGATTGACCAACTTAAGGCAAACAAAAACCAAAATCAACTAAAAGTGATTACTATATTTTAATTTATTTCAAACATTGGTTGTTACATATTATATTTATAAAACAACTATTTTGGATTAAAAACTGAACATTATTTTAGGTTAGGCCTACAATGAACCAAAACACGTTTATTGGCAACCTAACTTAGAATCAGGTTTTTTACAATTCTTCACAACTATCAGTTTTATTAGAGTGGGTAAAATCAAACAAAAGGTTTACTGTATTATCTATAAAGGTTTACAAACTATAAATCTAAATTTGTATAGTATATTCTTAAGCGGCATAAAACCCATTTTACAATTGGATTACTTAAGTCAATGTAATGAAATGGAATAACTACCCTTTAAATTAAATCATGCAATAGCGAAGCATTGCTGGGTCTACTAGTTATAAATAAAACACAACATATATTTTTAGAAGGTTCCACCGGGGGTTGGCGAACGGAGCACGCAATGGTCTCCCCTAGTATAACGTAAAATATATGGCCAGAATTACTAAAAAGATAAAGTTTTAACCACGTTACGGCAGAAGACAGTAAGTTTGTATATGATTAATAGACAAATATATTTGGGTCGCAATGCAGTACTCTAGGCTATGACTGGAGGGTCGTCAAAGAGCTGACAATAGATTTAAGTTACAAGAGTCTCATTAAGTCGTTCCAAGTGTCAACACAATGTAATGAGCTACTTCACCTGAATCAAAGAGTCTCATTATGTCTCTAATTGGATATCCACTTTACTTCCTACGACGAGACGAAATCATAAATAACAACTTTAAGTATATGCACTTGCATTCTCAAGTATGTCCTTCTTCAGACTGCCGGCTTTCTTTTCCTTCGATTCCAGGAATAACATTTGTTGACATATTTTGTTCCAAAAACCAGAATGTTTATATATTTTTAAAATAAACTAAGAAGCACCCTCCCGTATTTTCAATCGGTTACTATAATTTTTCTATTAAATATACAGAGTGATTCAGAAAGAAACGGAGAAAATTTCATGACTTGTTTTGTTAGTGAAAATAAAGAAAAATGTTCTTGTAAACATAGGTTCGGAAATGCTTCGTTTTCCAGTTATCCACCATTTTGTTTTTCTGGAACGAAGTTCCTTAAAGCGGGTTGCGGTAGGAGTTAAAAAAATATAGACAATGTAATGTGTAACGAAAAAAAGTGTTAATATGTTGCTATGGCAATGACAAATATAAAATACGCGTAGCTAAAAAGCGTCATCAAATTGGTTGCTATGGTAATTGCAAAATAGAAAATACTCGTAACGAAAAAGCGTTATCAAATTGGTTGCTATGGCAATTACAAATAGAAAATACGCGTAACGAAAAAGCGTTACCAAATTGGTTGCTATGGCAATTCCAAATAGAAAATACGCGTAACGAAAAAACGTCATCAAATTGGTTGCTATGGCAATTACAAATATAAAATACGCGTAACGAAAAAGCGTCATCAAATTGGTTGCTATGGCAATTACAAATAGAAAATACGCGTAACGAAAGATTGCAACACAAGATATATACAAGGTTTTGTTAACTTATTTTCAGTAACAAACATAATGAAGGACTTAAAGGGACTTTATGAACACTATATGTAATAGTTAAGTATAAAATTTGTTTAATCAACTCCTATAAAAGTGAGTGTACGTACGTACGTTAGTAACATATAATATAACAGCTGATTTCTCCAATCATATGTAATACTTAAACAAACCCAGTGTAGATTATAGTTTGGGGTTATGTTTACAAATTCAATCGTTATAATTTCTTGTGAAGTAGATTTTTTTGAAATGTGAGTTATAGAACTAATGTATGCTATAATATACACGTAATAATATTTGCTTTGAGGTTATAAACTGTGAACAAATACAACCTTTTATCATCAATATATTTGTTTATACAAATTTAAAGGAGAGATTCGTTTATCTTCGGAAACATTTGTACATCTTCGTATAACATATATACATATTCGATTAATAATTTCTTCTCTATAACATTAATAAAATCTAAATCATTAATTTTTGATCTATCAATATGAAATAAAAAGCAATTAAAAGATAGTATTTTTACCTTTCTTTAAATATGTAATAACGTATGTAAATAAAAAGTTTAACAAATAGTCCTACAGTTTTATAATCCTTATTATTGTACACATTTACGGAGTTAAAAATCCCCGTCAGCATAGTTAGGTAGACAAGTAGGAATTAATTTTGCTTTCAAATAGTTTGTTTTTTAAATGATGTTTTTCTGATGTGTGTCTAATTAATCAGCCTCTGATTTTTCACGGGGGTTTACTAGTATTATTATAATACACGTGTTTGATAATAAAAATCTGTAGGCCTACATCGACTATTAATTTTCCTCCACATGAAATTAAAAATATATCTCAACCTATTTGTGATTTATTTACATAACACATTAATTGAGAAATATTTATTTATATCTATTAGCGCCTAACCAAACTAATTTGCACTTGAAACGAATTACAAGGGAAAATCAATAAAGATATATTTAAATATATGCTGGCTCTTATTAACATGCCCCGATGCTTGACAAATTTATACAAAAGTTATTAAAGAAATAAAGCCTCCATTACCTATGTTAATGCATGCATAATGCACTTTGATTAGGCCTACATCAACTAACGCGGACTGTCAGATTTTCATTTCATTGACATAACATTTGGTATTCAAATTAAGTATAATCTGAGAATATATACACCTCAACATTTAACTAATGTATCGCATCTGCATAAAGTCTTGTCAAATTTCGAATCGCGAATTATGAAAAAGCTTCAAAACTCATACATTTTCTATTTTTTCACCCAGATATATTTTAGTGCTTGGGATTTTGGAACGAACTTCCTTAACGCGGGTTGCGGTAGGAGTTAACAAAAAGAAAATGTAATGCGTAACGAAAAAAGCGTTATTAATTGGGTGCTATGGCAATGATAAATATAAAATACGAGTAACGAAAAAAGCGTTACCAAATTGGTTGCTATTCAAGAAACATGCGTTTTGGTTCGTCAATTTAAATTAAGAGACGATCGGTTCCGTCCGGCGTAGTTTTCAGAGATTATCGTCAAGCGCTGAAATTTTAGGTTACCGTAGGCTTAGAAAGTAATTTTAAGTCTAGGCCTAATCTAAAATTATTGTATGTATGTTGCCGTTAAGACAGGTAAAATAAATTAAACATACACACAATAATTCTAGGTTAGGCCTAGACTGATGGACGAACATTTTATGTTTATTGAATGTATTTACGATGAATGGACATTTAACTGTGTTTACCATCTTAGCTTTGATGTTATAATTAATTCTAAATCTTTATTATAATAACATTAAACGTATCGAAACAGTAAATATTTGTATAAAAAACAGGCTAATAATAAACGGCAATTCAAAGATTAAAATTATGTGTGTGTGTTGCTGTTAAGGCTGGTTAAAGAATCGAAGAAAAGGCGTCACGAACTTCGTTCCTGACGGGGGTCCCACGACCGCACACATTTACTTTTTTGTTCTAAGTTCGTCCTTCACTGTATTGGAATTATCTTTTCAAAATAATTTGTTCCAAAGACAATTTAAGATTACGGGAAGAATTGAAAATATAATTATTTTTAGCGAATTTCCGTAGAAAATCTTTTGGCGACAAACTCGTTTTTTAAATAGTTTTAGGGTAATTCTATGGTATTTTACGTTTTGGTCGATTTTTTCGTGTAAAAAATGTGCAGTATAATCTCCTACATAGATGTTTTTAGATAAAATCCCAAAAGCCTCATTCTAGAACGAAAAATCTCAAACAAGTTTTAGTGCTCCCAGGCCGATGTGACCCCAGGGTACCTTCTCTCTATAGCCGTATCTAAACATTGCAATTTCTTGCAGCTGAGCGCTTTGACATTGCCTCATTTTAAACGATTTTATAAATCCATCTTTTGTAATTGAGTGTTGAAAATAAAATCTGAATACTCTTTATGAAATTGCGGATGCGGCTTGCGATTCACTTTTAATTATAAACTTTTTATTATGTAATTAAAAAAGTTTAAACTTGGTACTTAAAAAATGTAAATTTCCTGAAAAATTAAAGGGATTTAAAAAAATGTAAAACGCAAAACGGACGCGTATTGTGACTGTGGTTAAAATTAGACCATGCAAACAATTTTATGTTCAAAAATAGATTAAATAAATGGTTTTAAATTTAACATCACTCTTACGGGATAAAAATCCAAGATGACCGCCACTACAGCAAACCCTTAAGTAACATTTGGTCCAAACTTGGTACACACGTTGGTTGTCCAAGTCGCTTTGACGAGTTTGTTAGCCAAAAAATCCAAGATGACCGCCACTACATCAGCAAACCCTTAAGTAACATTTGGTCCAAACTTGGTACACACGTTGGTTGTCCAAGTCGCTTTGACGAGTTTGTTAGCCAAAAAATCCAACTACCGTAAGTAAGTTTTTCGTTCTGGAATAAAGCTTTTTTAGGACTTTATATAAAAAAATAAATGTAAGATATTATTCTGTACATTTTGTTTTTTTACAAGACCTTACAGTTCGCTTGGTTCCCCCAAAATCGATCAAAACGTAAAATACCTCTGTCCATTTTCTGACCCGAGGCTGACGGCCAAGTTTGTACGATGCGTGCGAAGCGAAGCAGTCCGTTACCCGAGGCCGAACTCGCAAAGCGAATTTTTCCGCTGGAGGCTTAGTCGGAAGCAAATTCTACTAATTTATTTCGTACAAACAGGCAGCTGTTCAGCTCCTTCGTGAGTAGACCAATTTCCCAAATTGTTGGTCGAGACCCTAGAACATACAAACTTAATTTTGGAAATTCGCTCGACTCACGTCAGCTGCGTGGTCGAATTATTAGCGAATTTCCTTAGGAAAAATGAGCAATTGCAGTGGCCCTTATGGTAAGACCCAAGGTCGGGAGGAGCAAATTAGCACCGATCATGGTCCCCAGAACACGTCCCACAAAATCGATCAAAACGTAAAATACCATAGAAGTACTCGGTTCAAAGCTATGTGGTGGATTCTACCGCGGGGTTGACGTGCGAAGCACGCAATGCTTTGTGTATTGAAGATGCTCCTAATATGCGGAATATGCGAACCATTTTGCAGCTATTCATCACCGTCCTGAATAGACCTATTACCCAAATTGTTGGTTGAAACCCTAAAACATAGGCATATAAACTTATTTTTTTAAATTTGCTCAACTCACGTCAGCGGTTCAGCTGCGAGGTCGAATTATTTGTCCTCTGTTAACTATTCGATACGAGTAGTCGAGGTCGGTAAACCACGAGAAACAGAAGCGTTTAAATATTGCAACAGTTAACAATTCATACGTGGAAAAAATATAAATATTTAACTTCCAACGTGGAAATTCTAATAACCCATTAATCTGTTGCGTTTGTTTAGCGAAACGAATTGATATTTTTTTGTATTTTCCTTATTTCAGGATTAAAACGTTATTTATTGTGATAACAACAACGGGCGCCAGGGAATAGCGTCCGCCTGTAGACAATTCGCTAATCCCAATATTTGGTCAGGTTTACATTGTTTGTTGTGGATGATTGTGGTTGTACAAATAGCCGGTAGGGTTCGCTACTCGTTCAGCCATTCTCGTCTCCCCACCCCGCCCCGCCCCGCCGTTTATTGTTACATCGGTTTCAATAATGTCGCTTTAAATCGGTAGCGGTAAATTTTTATTGATACAGTTTGCAGATTAGCGATTTGTGTGCTTTAATAAGGCTACGAGTGAAATTAGAATGTTCCCGTTCATTTTGAAGTTTCCTTTCAGCCGCCTTTGCACGGTCAAGAATTTGAAATAAAATTTTCCGTTATAAAATAATATGAATAACTTTTAATGGCTACTGGAAATATTATTAGCGAATTTCTATTGGATGGATGTATTTCTAACTTTTAGGTTAGTTCTTTAGCGTAGACCTGAGCCTTGCTGGTTCTTTTTACTTTCTCCACCCTATACGTAGTATATGGAGAAAGTAATGTTTTCGTCCAAATTTTCGAATTTTAATTTTTAGTGGAATTATCTGTTTTGGTGCTCCCTGAACCCCAAAGAAATGTTTAGTGAAATTGTCTGTGTTGGTGCTCCCTGAACCCAAACATATTTTTAGTGGAATTATTTGTTTTGGTGCTCCCTGAAGCCAAAAAAATGTTTTTTTTTTGTGATGTCGGTCCGTGTGTCTGTAAGGATGTGTACAGAGCTGGAGACCATACCAACGGTCCGATTTTGATGAAATTTGGTATGTAGGTGTAGTTCTGGAATATCTCCAGGCGTTTTTTTCATTTGTTCAAATTTTTGATTTTTAAGGGGTTTTATCCCCTAAAAATGGCAAAAAAACGAGAAAAATCTAAATTTCTCAAAAACGGCCCTAACGATTTTGATAAAATTTGGCTTATTTGTAGCCCTTAATGTACCCTACCATATGCAAAAAACCGCATCTTTCTAAAAAATTCTCGTTTAGGTAATAATAATAACTGATTTTTGGGGGGTTTTGGCCAAAAAGGGGGTTGTTTTTCAAAATTTTTCAAACCTTTTTTTCGTGCATCTATACAGGCCTAATTAACATGTTTGGTGCAAATTTGTTCGAAATCGATTGAATAGTTTAAATAATAATAATAATATAATATGGATGTGTGTTACATGCACCTAATATTTTCCATGGTAACATTTTCCTACTTTGGAATTCTAAATAACCACCTCCTATGCTACTCTTGTTAAGGTATGAAGTTTCAACTGGGAGATAGTATGTGGCAGTTATCTGGTACCGTTTATTACCTTTGTTATAACTGCTGTTATAAAACATACTAAATAATTCGATTCGAACATTTAACATTATTTACCATCTTAGCTTTGGGGTTATTATTAATCCTACACCTTCGTTATAAAGAAAACAACATGATTATGTGTACACAAGCACGCAGGGGTTTACCCTAGTGTTAAATACGTTTATTCATAATTAGACAACTTCCGTAGGAAAGATGAGCTATTGCAGTGACCCTTACGGCGAGACCTAAGGTCGGGAGTAGTAGATGAGCACCGATCATGGTCCACAGAACACGTTTTGGGGTGTCATTGAAATTGTGTACATAGGCCTACAAGGGTGATTGATACAAGCGTGCCAACTGTTTCTCTTGAAATCTATAAGAGCGATTAAATAAGGTTAAATAGTAACTCCCCTGCAGTGTTAGTTGTGTTGAATTTCATGACATTTTTTATGTTACAAACCATTTTTCCAATATGGCGGCCAACTTTCGAAATTCTTACTGGACACCATATTTTATGATGTTTATGATTTTTTATTTTACAGGTTATTTTAAGACTTTTTAGTTCTTTGTGTTTTCTTTCTTTTTTTTTTGCACGACTAACCATTTGAAAGTTAGAGGGGTATAAAGTTTTAAAAACATCATATCTGAGCGGATGATATCTATATATATAAAATCCAAATACCACTCACTGACCCACCACTCATCACGAAATCTCAAAAAATACCTAACAGATTGGAATTAAATTTGGTATGTAGCTTCTTCTAAGGCCCTAGGTGCTCGCTAAGAAAGGGTTTAAAAAAATTCGAAATTGTAGAGGGTTTAATGGGGTCAAAGTTACTAAAAAAAACACCGAACGAATTGGAATGAAATTTGGTATGTAGCTTACTCTAGAGCCCTAGGTGCCCGCTAAGAAAGGTTTTAAAAAAAATCAAAATTTTAGGGGTTGGGGGGGTTAAAGTTACTAAAAAAAAACCACCGAATGGATTGGAATGAAATTTGGTATGCAGCTTCCTCTAGGGCTCTAGGTGCTCGCGAAAGAAGGTTTTCAAAAAATTCTAAATTTTAGGGGGGGTTTGGGGTTTCAAAGTTACTAAAAATCCCCATATTTAACTTTGATTTGTCTATCCGTGCAAAGCCGGATACAGAGAGGAATTACCGTAAGTGACAAAATTACAAAATTTGAGTCATAAAATTAAACAGAAATAAAAGTCCATGGGAGTTACTATTTATTTTTTATTTTTTTAATAGCTCTTATAGATTTCAAGAGAAACAGCTGGCACACTTATATCAAACACCTTGTATTATAAAGAAATATTTATACTTCAATATCTTTATACATAAAATCTAAATACCACTCACTGACCCACTCATCACGAAATCTCAAAAACCACCAAACGGATTGGAATGAAATTTGGTATGTAGCTTCCTCTAGGGCCCTAGCTGCTCGCTAAGAAAGGTTTCAAAAAATTCTAAATTTTAGGGGGTATTTGGGGGATCAAAGTTACTAAAAAAAAACCACTGAACTGATTTGCATGAAATTTGGTATGTAAGCTTCCTCTAGGGCCCTAGGTGCTCGCTAAGAAAAGTTTTCAAAAAATTATAAATTTTATTGGGGGTTTGGGGTATCAAAGTTAGTAAAAATCCCCATATTTAACTTTGATTTGTATCTCCGTGCAAAGCCGGATCGGGGTAGCTAGTAGTATAGATATAGATAACTAGCTGACCCGTGATAATATTTCGCAAGTTAGGAGTACTTACCTGAATACAGTTGATTTAGTTCAGTTAATTACGTTTATTTATTTACATTGGTTTATAAATAACAGTTTATAACACTTGCGTATGGAATGTAAACAATCAAACTAACAACTGTCATGTTAGTTAAACAGATTGTTAATAGATGGCGCCTTTCATTAGGAACCATATGAACTTTCATATGAAAATTGTTTAATAATTTTTTTTAACGAAAACATTAGTTTTAAGATGTTTGTCTATTTTTCGTTAGTAGCGGGGAACATAAGCTTTAAAATTATGTTTAAAAAATATTAATTTTTATGAAAATATGACGTTACAAAAAAAAGTTTTTTAAATCAATTTTTCTAACGAAAACATTAATTTTAAGCTGTTTGTCTATTTTTCGTTAATAGCGGGGAACATAAGCTTTAAAATGATGATGCTTGAATCATTAATTTTGATGAAGAATTAATTATGGAAGATATCGTTTAGCAACAAAAAACACAATTGACAAGTAATATATAAGGATCACTAACTAAATTAATAATCACTATTGTTTTGTACTTGTTCTCATTTCAAGTTTATTGTCAGCCTAGAGAACGTTTTATTACTATTGATCAACTAAATCGATTGAACAAAACTAAATAAATTATACAAAATAAACCGATATACAATACAGTCATGGCAGCATTTGCCAGAGACTTGAACGCTTTCAGGAGAGTAGCGCAGAACTTATTTAATTCTAATTCTCCGCGGTTTCAGAATGATTTCACCCCCGATAGAATTACATTAACCCTTAGCAGACGTCAGATGGAAGGAAAGAAACAGAAATTGGGTTTGAAGCCAAGCATACTGGACATGGGGGTGGGGGGATGGTGTTAGCTAATATTGACAGTAAGTGTTTGACGGCTGCCCTCATCACGTCCCTAGGGCATTCACCGACAAAGACGTCATAGCTTCGCATTTTGTAAAAAAAACATGATATTTTTAATTTACTTTTGTTTTTGGAAATCGTGTAAGTTGTGTAAATATCTCTTAGTACGTAGAACTGAGATATGCGCCGAGACACCTAAATATTTACTTTAATGTCATTTAAAATTGAAGGGTAATTTAAGGTTTTTTTAATTTGTAACGTACTAAGGGAAACCCCTGCGTGCTCCGCACGCCAACCCCGTTGGAACCTATTCACAAAATCGTGTTATGTTTTCTTTATAATAAAGGTGTAGGATTAATAATAACCTCAAAGCTAAGATGGTATAATGTTAAATGTTCAAATCAAATTATTTCGTACATTTTATAACAGCAGTTTTAATAAAGGTTAAAAGAACCAGGAAGGATTAGGTCTACACTTTAAAAACCTAACCTAAAAGGTAAAAATAATTGCTTTAAAGTTTGAAATCAGCTGTTAATGGAAATACTGGAGCAAACAGTTGTTTTACCTGTTATTTTATTCAATTGGTTGCTATGGTAATAAATGTAAAATACATGTAATATTATTATTTATACTTGCAAGCATAAATACTTGCATATTTATTTATTTGCAAGTATAAATAATCATATTATATATAATAGCAATCGGATATTTCTAAAATCACAATACTGGATAAATACATGTGTTGATTCATCAATTTAGGCCTAACCTAAGATATTTTCCGACTAAATTTACAAATATTGAAATAAAAAATATTTAAAAAAAATTAATTATAGCCTATGTTACTCAGGGATAGTGTAGCTTTTTATTAGTAAAACTATTTTTTCAATCGGTTCAGTAGTTCCAGAGATTACCCCCTACATACAAACAAACAAACAAAATTTTATCTCTTTATATTAGTACAAGGGGAGACCTAGGATGTAGGATTAATAATAACCTCAAAACTAAAATGGTAAATAATGTTAAATGTTCAAATCAAATTATTTCGTATATATTTTTTAACAGCAGTTATAATAAAGGTTAAAAGAACCAGTAAGGCTCGGTGTACATTTAATCAAAAACCTAACCAAAAATTTATTCACTATCAATTACCGTGTATTATCAATAAATAGGCCTACTATATGTCTTATTTATTTTTAATTAGGAGGATGTAAGATAGTTTATTTTTATTTTTAATTCCTTAACGCAAGTTTTTATTGGTTTGTGTGTTGAAACATGTGTTAGTTCAGTAATAATAGGCCTAACTTAAATATTATTTTGTACTAAAAGCTGGATATCCGAATCAATTGTTTTATCTGTTTTTTATTCAATTCGTTGCTATGGTAATGAATGTAAATACATTAAAAAAGTTGTTTTATCAGTCTAGGCCTAACCTAAAATTATGTTTAATTTACTATAAACATCATTATTTACATCCACGAAAACAGATGGATTAGTTTGTTTCTTATTATAAACAGCTGTTTTGTATAAAATTGGTTTTTAAATTATTATTATAAACATTATTATTATCATCACTATAAACATCATTATTTACATCCACGAAAGCAGCTGGATTAGTTTGTTTCTTAGCCTATTATAAACAGCTGTTTTGTAGAGAAATGGGATTTAAATTATTATTATTATAAACATTATTATTAATATTACTTTAAACATCATTATTTACATCCACGAAAGCAGCTGGATTAGTTTGTTTCTTGTTATAAACAGCTGTTTTGTATAGAAATGGTTTTTAAATTCGTTCCATGTTAATCTTGTGGGGGAAACCCGGCCTTTGAGATTAGCTCACGCCATTGAGGATAAGAATGTTTGACATCTAAAACCTTATTGCAAAACTTCGAAATGAGACGAATTTTTTGACAACTCAAACATTAAATTTGGTCCAGAAATAAGGGAGGAGTTGTGTTCACAAAAAAACTGCTTCACGTGTTATATATATAAGGATTTAATACCAAAACGTGTTCTGGGGACCATGATCGGTGCACATTGACTACTCCCGACCTTAGGTCTCACCATAAGAGTCACTGCAATAGCTCATCTTTCCCATGGAAATTCGCTACAAACATTTCTATTCCGTACAGATTTTAAAAGTATTAATATTAACTGACATTCTATGAAAGTAAATTTGCGTTAGATTAGTAATTTCAGCGCAACATTTATATTTTCCGAGTAAAGATTACCCTTTCTAGGTTCGAACCCATCAGAATATTCGCTGCAAAGTGAATTGTTCATTTTTAATCCCACCAATAGTTATCGGAATGGAATTATTCCCTTCTCCCGCCCGTGTTTCGCGTTCTCTATTCCAGTAAATATTTCCCTTTCTACGAAGACACCCCTTAAATATTCCATTGACACCCTTCTAGTTATGGTTTTCGTATCAGACTTTCATTTATTCTTGTCCATCCCCAACTCTTCATATCGGCTACATTTGATCAAATATTTCCCATCAGTTTTAACCATTCTCTGTGCAGTGCGCAGTTTTTTTTTTACGAAATGTTCGCACGAAATTCGTTCCGGAAAAAATCTGCTGACGGCCAATTTCAGCGACTAGCCGACCCTTGCGAATGTTTCGCGCTTTAAGTTGATTTGATTTGATTGATTTGCGTGATAGATTACTCTTGCATACAGAATGCAAACAATCTAACTAATAGCTGTCATGTTAGTTAAACAGATTGTTAATAGATGGCGCCTTTCATTAGGAATCATATGAACTTTCATATGAAAATTGTTTAATAATTTTTTTTAACGAAAACATTAGTTTTAAGATGTTTGTCTATTTTTCGTTAGTAGCGGGGAACATAAGCTTTAAAATTATGTTTAAAAAATATTAATTTTGATGAAAATATGACGTTGCAAAAAAAAAACTTTGAGAAGTTTTTTTAATCAATTTGATCAATATAGTTGTTAATCTATAGGCCTACACTTTGAGGTAAATGTTTCATTCAAAACTTTCGTATTTTGAGCAACTCTTTACGAAGATAGAGCCATTGCGTGCTCCGCACGCCAACCCCGTTGGAACCTTCTATACACATAATCATGTTATGTTTTTTTTTATAATAAAATTGTAGGATTAATAATAAACCCCAAAGCTAAGACGGTAAATAATGTTAAACGTTCAAATCAAATTATTTCGTATATTTTATAACAGCAGTTTTAATAAAGGTTAAAGGAACCATTAAGGCTCAGGTTTACACTTAAATAAAAACCTAACCTAAAAGTTATAAATGCAAAGTTTAAAATTGGCTATTAATGGAAATATCTACTTATATAAAGCTAGACGGTAACACTGATTCATTGACATTAATTATTAGGCACTTCCCGTAATCGGACCCCCTCAACCTTATACTTGAATTAAAGCTCTCGACGAGAAACTTTT
>JAGFPH010002454.1:52286-84896 GCA_018207615.1 Philaenus spumarius | reverse complement strand
TATATAACCATTCTGCATGAAAGCTAAAACAAAGAGGGTGGTCCGGAGGGGTAGCTATCGATGTAATACGATTCCGCATCTAAAACTAAACGCAGTGTATTGTACTCGTCTAATTGGGGAAGTAAATCCGGGAGACCTCACACCGGGAGTGAGGGGAGGTCGAGAGCACTCGGACAAACAAAGCGTGAGCTTCCTGTTAATTACTTTCATTAAAAAACAAACCCCTTTGTTTTCTATATCGCATCAAGACTCTTGGCGCAAGCACCCGCCCCGAGCCCCGTATGTTTCACCCCAAACATGATTAGTGCTAATCACATTCCCGGCTCTTGTTTTTAATTCTGCTTCGGGAAAATGTTATCGTAATGCGTTCCACATCACCGAGTCCCCGCCGACCTGGTGGATTTCATTTCGTAAAGATACATTTATAAACGCCCTTGTAACGATTTTTTACAAGATAGGCTTAGTTAAAGTTTTCGCAGTTGATAAAGACATATTCATTTCAAAAGATAGATTTGAGAATCTATTTTCTCGAAAATTAAAAATAAAATGTATTTATGCTGTAGTAAAAAAGAATTTTTTTAGTTCACAAAAATGTACCACAAATGTCGCACGAAATAGTCTACAAAATTAAAGTTCTGGACTATTTTTTTATATTTTTACTAACTGAATACCCTAAAAATTTCAGCTTTATAGATTTAAGGAAAGTATAACAAACAATGTTTATTGTTTTGTGGTCGTTTCAACCCTTACAGGCCAAATATTTAAAAATCCTTTCTTAGTGCGCCTCTTGTTCATATGACAAATTCGTATACCAAATTTTACGTTCCTAGGAGTTAGGGTTTTTGAGATATACAACAAACAATATTTATTGTTTTATTGGTTGTTTCACTCTTACAGGCCAAATATTATAAAATTCTTTCTTACTGCGCCTCTAGTGCCTATGAGCAATATGTGTACCAAATTTCAAGATCCTAGGTTGTATGGTTTTTGAGAAACTGTGATCAGTCAATCAATCAATGAGTGGTATTTGGCTTTTATAAGTATAGACTAGCTGAATACCCGTGCTTCCCTACTGGGAATTTGTTTTGCATCACTATGTTACATAATTTGTGAAAATTTTCTCTCATCTTTTATTGCACGAAAGAGAATTATTACATAATATATTCAATTAGTTTGGTATTTATTGTTCACTGGAGGCCCGTCAATCGTCTTTGTCATGTTATTTGGACTGAATAAATTAAATCAATTTAAAATTAAAGAATTCAGAGTGAAGAGCGTCTTCTTTTTCAACCGCTAAATCTATAGACTGGTAAATCACAACTATTAAGTTATGCGTTTTGTTTCCTTCTGCTTGCAGTCTGAAATTATTAAATCTAAACTAACAATTCCCGAAACAACTAACTACCAAATTTCCAAATTGAATAAAGTTCTACATAATGTTAAAATTACAATGAGGTTAAAATTTGATCTGGTTCTTAAGAATAAAATTGGCTTAAAACCGTTAGTTTTAAAAAGAAAGATTTCCAAAATGTTCAAGACCCCTCGCTATTAAGTTGGTTGTCCCCAGTTTTGGCGGGAAATTCGCGTCATTAGCCCTGATCAGTGATGTTATAAGTTTGCAACTGTAACCATCACTGATGATGATGATGATGATGACTTGGTTATCGAAACGCGTTTGAATATTAAACGTTTTGTTGTGAGAAACTATATTCTGCTGTAATTTATATAAATACACTACACTAATAAATTCTAGAAAACTCCTCTTCCACTTCTGAACTGCGTAAATTAAAACGTTTTATTCATATAAATAAAAATGTAAATGTTTGTTCAAAATATAAAATCAACGAAAGTTCTTCACCGATTCCTTTGAAATTTTGACACAACATTGCAAACGAATCCACGAGTGTTTCTATACACTTTTAGAAAAACAGCGCCCTCTGTTGGATATAAAAATAACAAAACTATACTAATTATTTTACAGCAATGGGAGCGCCATAATAAATAATAATAAAATATGTTTAGTGTTGGTATAGTAATCAGCTGTTTGCACTAATATTTCCATTAACAGCTGATTTCAAACTTTGAAACAATTATATGTATTTCTAACTTTTAGGTTAGGTTTACATAAACAATGCCATCTGTTGAACGTAAAAATATTACAAGCTATACTAAACATTTTACAGCAATGGAAGCGCTATAATAAATAATAATTAAATACTATGTTTATAGCTGGTACATTAAACAGCTATTTGATGTAATATTTTCATTAACAGCTGATTTCAATTTTTTTAAATAATTATTTGTATTTCTAACTTCTTATTTTAGGTTTATGTTTGAGTGTAGGCATGAGCCTGGCTGGTTCTATTAACCTTTATCATAACTTCTAGACCTATTATAAAATATATGAAATAATTAGATTTATACCTTTAACCTGATACCGTCTTAGTTTCGAGGTTATTATTATAAGCCACACCTTTATTATAAAGAAAACATAACGTATGTGTGTAAAAGGTTCCAACGGGGTTGGCGTGCAGAGCACGCAGGGGTCTCCTCTAGTTTTGAAATAAAAATAGTCAAATACAATAATAGAAAACTAATTTTAAAATGTAGGCTAAGATTGTCGGTAAGGAAAACGAATTAAAACCGTAATTTTAAAATAATAATTTAAAAGAAATTTTTATTATAATTGTATCCCATTCAAGTTTTCTTTGCTTGCAAAATTCTCCCTTCACAGAAACCCAAGGCGCATAATATATTCAGAGCCGCGAGTTCAATTACAATCCATCTTGTATGGGCATGCGCCTAATCCCTTATCAAATTTAACTTGTGTATTTCTTCTCCGGCAATTTCTTTTACACTGCTTTATTCACTTATTCAATGTTTCGATATGTGATTCTTTTGATCCCTCCCCTCTATTGAATGATAGCCAATGAGGGTGCGGGTTTTCCATCTAGTCGCCATGGCGACGTAACAGTCTGTACACAAACTTAAGACTTGCGCTATTCGATAGAGTTCAATGATTAAACCGACTAATGAAATTGCTTTTGATTCTTGTCAGTTTGAAATGAAGGATGGGTTGCACTGTAGTTATAGCGCTTGTTCATTACACGCTGAGACGTCTGTGGACGGTTTGCTTTTATTTTCAACGATCGTAATTTGTTCGTTCGAGACGACTGTTAATGCTAATTCGTTTGCAACGCCAAGCCATTTCGTTGCGTGTGCAAGCGTATTTTCAAATATTCGCCTAATGTAGTAGTTATAAACCAATCCAAAAGTGTTCCGTAGCTTTTTTGTAGAGAAACGTTCAAAGAATTTATATATGCCAGTACAAAAAAATATTGATGTAGAATTTACAAAGTTATTAGCTCAAGAAAAAATAAATAAAAGTTCAGTAACGAAAGGAAAAGGTTCAAATTTTAGGCCTACATAAAAAGTAGTAAACATTTTTTGCAATTATTTTCATAAATGTAAAAAAGTTTCGTAATTTAGTTCTAAATAGAACTGTATAAAAATATTTATCAATTTTCTTACTTTGAAAACACCAGTATTTATGTTCCTACTACAAGACTGACTGCTAACAAAACAGGCCTAGTTTGAATAGTAATTTAGGAATATATCCTTTGCCCTAAAATGAAATATTATTATAAGAAATTGTAGAGAATAAATCAAAGAATTGAACTGTGTACTTGTAAATTATTATTTTGTAAAAGTATTTGAGTTAGCTTCACTTTAATCGCAAAACGGGATGAAACAAATGAAACCTCGTGCTGACAAAGGGAATTCAAAAAATGACCGTTGAAGAGCTTGGAAACAGCCTTGCTTTGCGATCTCAAGCGTATAAATTCTACGCAAGTCTGTACTTTCAACTGCTGTTTGAATAACATCTAACCAGTCAAATCTAGTTTACTTCACACCAAACGAAAGATTGAACTTTGGTATATAAATAGATATAAAAAAGTCTATTAAAATAATTCGAATAAGAGATATCTCGAACGCAAAGTGTGCTGTTTTATTGGTTGAAATCTGTCCAATTGCAAAGGTTTACAGACAATTCCATATCTTTGGAACTATACAAGTGACTTTTGACTTGATGGCAGTTTTAGAAAGTTAAAATCTTGACGAATCCAAAATTTTATATTATTGTCAAAATATCCCGGTCGAGCGGTAGAGAGCTTCAAAGAAATGACAAGGTTGATTGAGTCTTTCCATGTAAGTTATTCGCGTGCCGTTGACTTTTCAGAAAACGAATATTTTAAAACAATGATTACATACGTTAATATACGTTTTAGAAAAAATGTGTAAATACAAAAGTTAAAGTTTAAATCATTTCCATTCTAACGGTTTTTGTTTTATTGTGATTGGATGATTTATAGTGGGTGAAATATTCAATACTTGAGTTGTGACAGGCTACACAATTCACAAAGGCAGCGCGTTGATACCACTCACTTTGAGTGGACCAACATCTGGAGGGTTAAAAGAGTAGGATGAACGTTTTAAAATGAAGTAGAGCCTTTTCAGCGAATTTCCATGGAGAAGATGAGCTATTGCAGTGATTCTTATGGTCGGGAGTAGTCGCACCGATCATGGTGAACAGTACATGTTTTAGGGGTCATTAAAAATTGTACATAGCCTATATGTGTTCGTAATCTAACGGCCGCATTTTAGGTCCGATTTGGTATAAATTTGGACACACGTTGGTTTTGAAGTGTAAACGTCTACAGGCGCTCCTCGGCGCTAGTTTGATGGCGGGTGAATCGGATTTTACCGTCACGCATTTTCTGAGACCTCTATTCCGTCACGCATTTTCTGAAAAGCTCTATTCCGTCAGTTTGGAAAAAATGTTGGCCTTGCCGAGACTCGAATCAACAGAGTCATCACCATATTATACAGATGGAAATATACAGTTCTAATTGATATGTTTGGTGCAAATTTGATCGAAATCGATCGAATAGTTTTCTCTCTAGCTTTGTACACATACAGGCATTTTGTAAAAACCACTTTTTAGGACTCAGGGGGTCCCAAAACGGATCCACAAAAATCTCAACATCGATTTTTTTCACGATCACTATACTTTCTCTATACTATAGTATAGTGAGAAAGTAAAATGTATTAAAATGAGATTCTTAGGTGACAAATTTACTTCTTTGGTAATTTCATTCCATGCTTTCTCTGTGTTCTCCTTCCTAGAATATTCCTGAAGGGTATGATTATACAAAACAGGGTGTTTTTCAACTTCTCCAACAAATTTCACATTAAACACCTCCATGGTCAATAAGACTCATCGTTTGAAGCGTCACGCTAGATTTTCCCCGTTCTCAACAGTTCGAGTCTCTCTCAAGAGTTTTAAACTGAAGTGACAGACGCTGGGCGTTCCTGGTCCCGGAGGCTCTCCACCAGCACCCGCTCAGTGAATAGACACGCAGGGTTATCAGTGACACTACCCTCACGAGGCCAACTACTGGAGTTGCCCCCAGTAGGGTTCCCTCGCACCCGTGGTTCCAGTATGCTCATCTGCTTAAAAGCCAAGACTGGTCCCTGGCCCGCAAAAAGAATTCACCTACGGTTTTGGATTCCCCGTCATGCCCACTGAACCACCCTGTGAATTCAGCGACACTCCAGATCTCCTGGAAGCCGTCCCATGCCGTGCAAGAAGAAGCACTTTAACCAGCACTCCGAGCAGGTCCTCGTTGTTGGTAAGGTTTCCCAAGCCCCTGCGAACAAGTAACCGGCAGGCAGCACTTACGCACGTACCTTACCCCAGTACAATACCAAAGGGCGCCGCCCGTTACCCACATGCTAACTTGGACATGGGATTCGGTAGGCCCCAAAGGTTTTAAGGGTTAGCATCATGGGTTATAACACTAACTCCACCTCTCTCTTCGACAGCAAAACGCCTCGTTGTGGGATCTTTATTCATTTACATAGGTATAGTTCGGGTCTCTCTCTCCCCGTAAACGAGGGCCTTAAAATTAAATGATTCTATAAAAACTTTTTGAAACCCGTAGAATCAATTGAAATGTATCTTTAAGGCAACTACATTCTTTGGCTTTGTTGTAGGGGTTACGGATGTTTGCAGAACAGGTAGTAGCGTAGCATCAAGGCACTACACGTTTCTCATCTAATTAGGGCTTTCCTTGTTTCTACATTTCGACACAAACAATACACACTCGCTTTAGCTAAGGGAATTAAGTCTGTTCTGTTGTTCAAAGTTATATTTTTCCTTGCTTCCTTCCTCCTAGACATTTACATTCTACACGAAAGCGTCTCTAAATGTAAATAGATTTAGATTTTACTTTCTCACTATACTAGAGTATAGAGAAAGGTATAGTGATCGCAAAAAAATGGATGTTGAGTTTTTTGTGGAAATATCCGTTTTGGGACCTTTTGAGTCGGAAAAAGTGTTTTTTTACAAAATGTCTGTCTGTATGTTTTCAAAGCTAGAGCGAAAACTATTCTATCGATTTCGAACAAATTTGCACCAGACATGTCAAATAGGCCTGTGTAGATGCACGAAAAAGGGTTTTGAAATTTTTTGAAAAACAACCCCCTTTTTGGCCAAAAAAACTCCCCAAAAAGTCAGTTATTATTTGTTTATAAAAAAAACCGGTTCTAACGATTTTGATAAAATTTGGCTTATTTGTAGCCCTTTATGTATGACCATACGTAAAAATGCAAAAAAACCACATCCTTCTAAAACTCTCGTTTAGATAATAATAATAAAAATAACTGATTTTGGGGGTTTTTGGCCAAGAAGGGGATTGTTTTGCAAAATTGTTCAAAACCATTTTCGTGCACCTATACACGCCTAATTGACATGTTTGGTGTGAATTTGTTCGAAATCGATCAAACAGTTTTCTCTCAGCTAATAATAATAATATTTATTAGTTACTCTCCTACTTTAATACAATTATGTTATTACAGTGAATCTGTTTAATAATTTAAATATGTTTGTGAGAAAGTATGTGCCAGTTTCTGGTACCGTTTATTTAATTAACGTTGGTTTCCTATGAAAATAATTTGATCACGCAGCTGAACCGCTGACGTGAGTTGAGCAAATTTCCAAAATTAAAGTTTACAGGAATATGTTTTAGGGTTTCAACCAACAATTTGGGAAATTGGTCTACTCACGACGGTGCTGACTCTATGTACGAAATATATTAGTAGAATTCGTTTGCGCCTAAGCTTCGAGTCCAGCTTTGATTCACGCGCTCCTTCGTTCCACTCGCGGCGGAAAATCTCGCTTTGTGAGTTTGCACCTCGGGGTATGGGGCTTAACACTTTTATTGCTAAGGACGCACATGTGAGTTTGACACTGAACACTATGAGAAGCTCCAGTATACATGCCAACCCCCGTATTTTGAGTATTTTCAATACACAGAGCATTTCGTGCTTCGCACGCCAATTTTAAGCCTATACGCTATAGACGCACATGTGCTCCGCTTTAAAATATTAGTGATTATTACGTAGAAAGGTTCAAAAATAAAGTAATTTCTGCTCATTTGGACCATAAATATAAAAAATAGAAGGTCAACTCCTAGCGTAGCAAATACGAAATTTGCGTAGCAGTGAACGTGTTAAAGAGCACCCTCCCCTCCTTCGGCGAAAGGAGTCCGTGGATCTTTTCGACCTCCCGAAGAAAACTTAAAATTTGGGAAGCCAATTTGGCTGTTCAGGGGAAATATTAACCCACACAGCATTGAGCCTGTACCTTTACACCGTCAGTGAATACACAAAGTCCTATAACTCTCCTAGAGGCCGCACCAAGTAGCGACCCAGCAGCTCATGCTCGAACTCTTTCAAATAATAAAATAAGTATATGTAAAATCAAACGGCACATAACATTTGAAACATATTTTAGTGCTAATAACTTTAAAGGAAAATTCCTGACTATAATTAATAACATACATATTTTCCTTTCCTTCTGAGCTAGGGGAGGGGGGCAATATAGGTGAGCGAAGCGAGCAGGGACAACGGATCCCTCCCTAACATATAAAACCTTAAGGTAACTTGGGTAAATATCTTAAATTCTTCATTTATATCTAATTTACAATAATACGAAAATACAGATGGCTTTAATATTAGCCTACTTTAATAGGTATTTTGCTTTTTTCAAACTAGTCAAGCTATTTCGTTGTTTTCGCTGCAACAAATGCAGGGGTGCCCATCCCGTCTAAAGGTAATGATTCAAATCCCTCCCAAATTCGATATATCCTCAGGGGGGGGGGGGGGGGGTGGCAATTGTTTTCCAAATAATGTAACATATTTTGAACTGCCGTGCCGAGAGAGGGTTGTATATTTGTATGCCTATGTGATGTACCTGTTATAGTACATTAAATCAGAAATTAAAAATGTTTTCAAATTGTAAAAGCTATGATAGTTAATTATTCTTTCATCTTTATCGTTATTCGTTATTTGAATCATTTATCTTAATTTGCTTAAAATTAAAAAAAACACGAAACTCAAGTAGTATATGCCTACCTATAAAAATCAAGATTGGAATAAGGCAAAAGTTTGAGTAAAACTAAAGTGAAAAACGGAATAACTGCACTTGTAAATTATGTTAAACTAAAACTGGTAAACACTTTAGTTTGACACACCATAACCATTTTGCAATTTTTAATGTTCCGAGATATAAAGCCCACCCCCCAAATTTAACAAAATAACGCATTACACAAATATAATGTTTTTATTTGTTAGACTTTCTGAACCAAAAACATAATAATTCTAAAGAACCCAAGTAAAACAGTTAATTTTATCTCCTAAAATAATGACAAGAACAGACGTACCCTACCCAAATACAGCAACGACATTAACATCAACTATGGTAATTGTTGGGGGGGGGGGGGGGAGTGGTGTTGTTAATAAGTGGGCGATAAAGTATTATTTTTGGGAAAGAATAAAAATGTGTTTTTTATATTAATAAATACCGGTAAGTCAAAACATAATGAACTAATGAGATTGAAAAGTTTTAACTTATAATCCTGCAAGATTGTATTAATCTATACTAATATTATAAAGAGGTAAAATTTGTTTGTTTTTTTGGAAGGAAGTGGTAATCTCTGGAACTACTGAACCGATTGAAAAATAGTTTTACTATTAAAAAGCTACACTATCCCTGAGTAACATAGGCTATATAATTCATTTTGATAAACACATTTTTTATTTCAATATTTGTAAATGCAGTTGGGAAAAATCTTAGGTTAGGCCTAGACTGATGAACCAACACATTTACTATTTACATTTATTACCATAGCAACCAGTTGAATAAAATAACAGATAAAACAACTGTTTGCTCTAATATTTCCATTAACAGCTGATTTCAAACTTTGAAGCAATTATTTGTATTTCTGACTTTTAGGTTAGGTTGTTATTAAAGTGTCCTGAGCCTGGCTGGTTCTTTCAAGCTTTTTTATAATAAAATAAATAATTTGATTTGAACATTTTAACATTATTATACAATCGGATGAAGGATAATAATAGCTAAGGTAAAGATAATGACAGCGAAAATTCATATAATATTGAGTTGTTCCTTTGTTGGTATGGGATGCCGGGTTGAACAAACCAATTATTTTACATAACTTAACTTTTATCCTTCATCCGATTGTTTTGAACGTTACACCATCCGAAAGGGAATCAAAAGGGTTACAATAAAGGTGTCTTGTCTTGACATTTTTTGTTAAAATGTGCGGTTTTTGATCAATTAAGGTTAGAAATTTTCAAACAGCCGCCATTTTGAAACGCATGATTGGATATAATCGCTCGTTTTCCTTGAGATAGATCATAGCTAAATAAAACTTCACGCCAAGTTTGAACTCAATCAGTCGAACATTCCTCTACATATGAACTATTTTGTAAAAAAACCCATAATGGCTGCTAGACAGAAAAAGAAGCATTTTTCGAACCAAGTTTATTGGCACTTTTCGTCATACTTTGATGTGGAAAATCACGCCGTGACTTCTTGGAACCCTTTTTTCTGAACACCCTGTATACAAACTTCTAATCTTAAACAATTCTGACTTCATAATCACAAAAAACGTGTTATAACTTATTTTAAAATAAATTGTAGGATTCGTAAAACATAATTATTATATTTAAGTCAGCGTTGATGGGGAACTACCAAAATGGAAGCATTTTTAGTTGCGCTGTAATGAATTAACATAAAGCAAACGTTTATAATACGTTTATAATAATAAGAACATTTATAATACACACTGTTAGACATTTATTTAATAATTACATTAATAACTATAACACAGACTATGAGAAAAAGTTTAGGTCCCACCGAGATTTGAACTCGGATCGCTGGATTCAAAGTCCAGAGTGCTAACCATTACACCATGGGACCACATTTAATCGTGGACTAGTTGTGCTTTATAAGCCGTTCCGTACGTAATAAAGTACTTCTGTTACCTTTTAATACGCCAACGCAACATCTTTGTCACAGTAAATATGAACCATTTAGTAATCGGCACGCTCTGTTTATATATAGTACCAGTTATTTACTGGACAAAGAATGTGGTGCGCGAAACGAGCTAAATATAGTTCTGACGTTTTGGACAAAAACGCTTAGAGGCTGTCGCGAACAATTTCTACAGGTAAAACAAATCTAGTGTTTCTACTTATTTAGTATTTTATTATTTGAATTGTTTGGCTCGTTGGTGGTTTGCTTGTACGTGAACTTAATTTAATTTTACTTTCTCACTATACCATAGCGTGGAGAAAGTATAGTGTTCGCAAAAAACATCGAAGTTCAGATTTTTGTGAACAACAAATGTTGTGGGACTCCCTGAGTAAAACAATGTGGTTTTTACAAAATGTCTATCCGTATGCAACCTATACAAAGCTGGAGAGAAAACTTTTCGATCGATTTCGAACAAATTTGCACCAAACATGTCAATTAGACCTGTATATATGCACGAAGAAAAGTTGTGACAAATTTTGAAAAATAACCCCCTTTTTGACCAAAAAACCCCAAAGAGTCAGTTATTATTTTTTAATAAAAAAACGGCTCTAATGATTTTGATGAAATTTGGCTTATAGATAGCCCTTAATGTACCCTACCCCATATGCAAAAACCGCATCTTTCTAAAAATTCTCGTTTAGCTAATAATAATATTTATTAGTTACCCTCCTACTTTAATGTGACCCCTCTACTACTTTTACAATCATGAACTCACAGTGAATCTGTTTAACACGTTCACTGCTACGGAAATTTCGAATTTCTTATGCTAAGAGCTGACCTTGAATTTTTTATATTTATAGCCTAAATGAGTAGAAATTATTTTATTTATTATTTCAGAACCTTTCTACGTAACAATCAGTAATATTTTAAAGCGGATGCACTTGTGCGTCCATAGCACAGAGGCTTAAAATTTTGCGTGCGTAGCATGCAATGCTCTGTGTATTGAAAATTCTTCCAATGCGTGTAAAATGCCCCAATTTACCCTTAGATGCAAGTATTCCAAATTCAAATGGTTTTTCTTTGTTTCATATAGCTTGAGAATAATTCGACCACGCAGCTGAACCGCTGACGTGAGATGAGCAAATTTCCAAAATTAAGTTTATTGGGATATGTTTTAGGGTTTCAACAAACAATTTGGGAAATAGGTCTATTCACGACGGTGCTGAATAGCTGCAAAATGGTACGCACGCCATTCCGCATATTGGGAGTATCTTCAATACACAAAGCAGTGCGTATTGGGAGTATCTTCAATACACAATGCATTGTGTGCTTCGCACGTTATTCCGCATATTGGGAGTATCTTCAATTCACAAAGTATTGCGTGCTTCGCACGCCAACCCCACGGTAGAATCCACCACACGGCTTTGAACCGGGTATTTCTATGGTATTTTACGTTTTGATCGATTTTGGGGGAACCAAGCGAGCTATTATTCCGCGTAAAAAAACAAAAAGTGCAGAATAACATCCTACATTTATATATGGAGACAAAACTCAAAAACAAATTCATTCTCGTAGGAAAAACCTCAACAAATAGTTATTTCCGGTCAAAATACTTGCTTCCGATTGTTGGATTTTTTTTGGCTAACGAACTCGTCCGAGCGACGTGGACAGCCAACATGTGTACAGAAATTTGATTCAAATCGTACTTAAAATGCGGCCGCTAGAGTGCGAACACATATATATATGATTTTTAATGACACCACAAAACGTGTTTTTGGGTCCATGATCGGTGCTCATTTGCTACTCCCGACCTTGGGTCTTACCATAAGGGACACTGCAATAGCTCATTTTTCCTATGGAAATTCGCTAATAATATGTACCAAATTTCAACTATCTAGCTCTGTAGATATTAATAGAAATTACATTTAATATATAGGGGTAGTATTTTTACCGCAAGTAACTTTGTCGGAGGTTACAAAAATGCGTTAGGTTTATTTTTTTCCCCATCTAAGAAATAGTAGTCAATTTTAGCTCCCTAGCTTAAAGAAAAGTATAAGAATCAATAGCCTATTTATTGTTTTGTGGGTATTTTTTTGTTTTGACTTTTCACCCCTTAGACGCAAGTAATTAAAGTGCTAGTGCATGTGTCAATCAACAGCCCTTTAGCTTCATGGGAAGTATAACAATTTATTTTTATTGTAAAGGGGCTGTTACCCCCCAGTTCACCCATTAGACGCAACTATTTAAATGCGTATTTTATTATTTCTTTCCTACACAACATTTAAATTAATAAGTGCCCAATTTCAGCTCTCTAGATTTGTGTCAAGTTAGCAGAATCTATGTGTATTGTTTTATGTGTTTTATTGTTTTATCTATGTGGAGGGAAGGGGGTATTTCATTTTTACCCCGTACAACACGAGACAGAATGCAAATCTAGTTTACTTTTTCTACGTATCTTATAAGAAATAGGCTATATGTACAAAATTTCAGCTGCCTAGATTTAAGGAAAGTATAAGAATGAATATTTATTGTTTTAGGGGTTGTTTCAACCCTTAAATCAAAATTAATTCTCAGCTTTTTATTAGTACAAACAATTTTTCGGTTCAACAGCTCCAAAGATCACCCTCTACATACAAACAAATTTTACCTTTTTGTAAGATTAGTATACTAAAAGTAAAATGATTGCGCCCATATTATAGTTTATTGACTATTTAATATTTCAGTAAGGTGGCTCAGTGGTTAGCACGCTCGCAGAATTCTACCCTAGTTACCGACGTACGGTTTACGAGAGCGCATCCAAACGAAATTAAATAAAATAAAATTTCAAATCGACCTTTAAGAAACTTCTTCCAACATTTTCTACAAATTCTGAAAACACCTTTCAACGTCTCATTTTTCGAACACTGATTTCTTTTATGCGTAATAAGTAATATTATAGAGAGGTAAAATTTGTTTATTATTTGTTTGCATGTAGGGGGTAATCTCTGGAACTGCCGAACCGATTGAAAAAATAGTTTTACTAATAAAAAGCTACACTATCCCTACAGTAACATAGGCTATAATTAATTTTGATAAAAACATTTTTTATTTCAATATTTGTAAATTACCATACTAACGAATTGAATAAAATAATTCGACCACGCAGCTGAACCGCTGACGTGAGTTGAGAAAATTTTTAAAATTAAGTTTATAGGCCTATGTTTTAGGGTTTCAACCAACAATTTGGGAAATAGGTCTATTCACGACGGTGCTGAATAGCTGCAAAATGGTTCGCCCGCCATTCCGCATATTGGGAGTATCTTCAATACACAAAGCATTGTGTGCTTCGCACGCCAACCCACGAATTGAGAGTATCTTCAACACACAAAGCATTGCGTGCTTCGCACGCCAACCCTACGGTAGAATCCACCACATGGCTTTGAACCGAGTACTTCTATGGTATTTTACGTTTTGATCGATTTTGGGGGAACCAAGCAAACTATAAGGTCGTGTAAAAAAACAAAGTGTGCAGAATAACAGCCTACATTTATATTTGTAGAAAAAACTCAAAAACAAATTCATTCTCGTAGGAAAAATCTCAAAAAATATTTACTTCCGGTCAAAAAACGTGCTTCGGTTGTTGGATTTTTGTGGCTAACGAACTCGTCCGAGCGACGTAGACAACCAAATTTGTACCAAATTTGAACCCAATATGACTTAAAATGCGGCCGCTAGAGTGCTTTGATTTTTAATGACATCCCAATACGTGTTCTAGGGACCATGATCGGTGCTCATTTGCTACTCCCGACTTAGGGTCTTACCATAAGGGCCACAGCAATAGCTCATTTTTCCTATGGAAATTCGCTAATAACAGATAAAACAGCTGTTTGTTCCAATATTTCTATTAACACCTGATTTCACACATTGAAGCAACTATTTGTATTTCTAATGTTTAGGTTAGGTTTTTATTAAAGTGTAGACCTGAGCCTCGTCGGTTCTTTTAACCTTTATTATAACTGGTGTTATAAAATATACGAAATAATTTGATTTGAACATTTAACGTTATTTACCATCTTAGCTATGGGGTTCTTATTAATCCTACACCTTATATTGTAAAGAAAACATAACATGATCATGTGTACAGAAGGTTCCAACGGGGTTGGCGTGCGGAGTGGTCAATAAAACAAATTAATATCGTTTGTCATTCGAGTTTATCCCGAACTTGGTCGGAGTGTATTATATAGGCTACGTACAAACGCAAGGTCAATAGGACACACTTGAGCGATGTTGACTGCATAACTCGAGAGGTTAGGGAGACGGAAAGAGAGCGATGACTGGTTAAGCCCGGTCCACTCAGAGTCCTGGATTTCCCTGGGGACTTGCCTTAGTCACATCCAATAAGCCGGCGAATTATAACGCACTTATATCCTTACTGACTTGTACAATCCGTCAGGACAATCCTTCTACTTCCAGACGCTGTGAAATTTGTCGCGTATCAGCGTCCAATCAACACGTAGTTGGTTTGGTACTACGTGTTTTTTTTAAATTTTGCGATAACCTTGCCCACAGCGTGAACAATACGCTACGGAAACTCGTAAAGATAACGTGCCATTGTTATAGATTAAAATAGACGGGAACAGTGTATAACTTTCTATTTTACACCTAATGTCCAACTATCTATACTAATTATTATAAAGAGGTAAAATTTGTCTGTTTGTTTGTATGTAGGGGGTGATCTATGGAACTACTGAACCGATTGAAAAAATAGTTTTATTAATAAAAAGCTTCACTATCCCTGATCATAGACTAGAATTCATTTTGACAAGCGACCCGTGCGAATATTTCGGAAGTTCGGAGTAGGCCTACATTTACCTGATTTAACACGTTGATTTAATTCAGTTAATTAAGTTTATTTATTTACATTGGTTTATAAATAACAGTTTCCCTATACAATCTAACAGTGTAAACAATCTAACTAATAGCTGTCATGCTAGTTAAACAGATGGTTAATAGATGTCGCCTTTCATTAGGAACATACAAAGTATAATATAAAAGTTTTTTTAATAAATTTTTGTTATTAAATCATGAATTTTAAGCCGTTTGTCTATTTTTTGTTAATAGCGAGGAACATAAGCTTTAAAATGATGTTTGAATAATTAATTTTGATGAAGAATTAAGGGAGCTATCGCTTTGTGACAAAAATAACACCTTTAAGAAATAATAGCAATGTAGTGGCGTAACGGCAGCTCTCCAGCTGGGTATTGTTATCATCAGTGTTGCCAACGCCAGGAAAATATCCCTACAACTTACTTGATCTTACATCACTGTTACTTTCGTATTCCTTATTTCTTATTTTTTGTATTTTTTTTTATAATTGTATTTTGTATATTTTTCCGGTGTAGTGGTTAAGGAAAACTTTAAAATGATGCCTCACTCATGTAATTTGATGATGTATTAAGGAAGTTATGGCGAACCGACATAAAATGGCCTTGAAAAATAATATATGTGATGATAAAAACATTTTTTATTTCAATATTTGCAAATTTAGTCGGACAAACATCTTAGGTTAGGCCTAGAATGAAGGACCAACACATGTATTTACACTTATTACCACAGCAACCAATTGAATAAAATAACAGGTAAGACAGCTGTTTGCTCCAATATTTTCATTGACAGCTGATTTCAAACTTTGAAGGAATTATTCGTATTTCTAACTTTTAGGTTAGGTTTTTATTAAAGTGTACACCTGAGCCTTGCTGGTTCTTTTAACCTTAATATAAGTGCTGTTATAATAAACGGTACCAACAACTGGCACATACTTTCTCACAAATATATTTAAATTATTAAACAGATTCACTGTGACTTCATAATTGTATTAAAATAGGAGGGCGATACATTAAAGTAGGATGGTAACTGATAAATATTATTATTATTAGCTGGTGGAGAATTTTTTGAAAGATGCTGTTTTTTGCGTATGGTAGGGTACATTAAAGGCTAAGCCAAATTTTATCAAAATCGTTAGAGCCTTTTTTTTTTAAATAATAACTGATTTTTTGGGGTTTTATGGCCAAATAGGGGGTTGTTTTCAAAAATGTTCAAACCCTTTTTTCGTGCATCCAAACAGGACTAATTGACATGATTAATGCAAATTTGTTCGAAATAGATTACAGACATACAGATAGAGACCCATTTTGTAAAAACCACTTTTTTGGACTCAGGGGGTCCCAAAATGGACATTTCCACAAAAATCTCAACATCGATTTTTTTTGCGATCACTATAGATAGGCCTACTTTCTCTATACTATAGTATAGTGAGAACGTAAAATATACGAAATAATTTGATTTGAACATTAAACATTATTTACCATCTTAGCTTTGGGGTATTATTATTAAACCTACACCTTTATTACAGAGAAAACATAACATGATTATGTGTATAGAAGGTTCCAACGGGGTTGGCGTGGGGAGCACGCAGGGGTTTCCCCTAGTTTTTAATAATTCGATCACGCGACTGAACCGCTGACGTGAGTTGAGCGTATTTCCAAAATTAAATTTATACGTTTTAGGGTTTCAACCGACTATTTTTGAAATTGGTCTACTCAGGAAGGCGCTGAAAAACTGTCTGCGTGTACGAAACGTGTTTCGCGAGTTTGCAACTCGTCCTGGCTATCTCGGATTATGAATTGCTTCGCTATGCTCGCAGAGAAAAACTCGCTTCGCTTGATTTGGACCGGGTATTTTTTACGTTTTGATCGATTTTGGGGGAACCAAGTGAGGTGTAAGGTCGTGTAAAAAAGCAAAATGTGCAGAATAATACCCCACGTGTAATTTTAATGTGTAATAAAACCCCTAAAAATGTTTCAGTTTAGTACGACAAATCTAAAAAAAATGTTTACTTCTATCGGAAAACGTGCTTCCGGTTGTTGGATTTTTGGCTGAAGAACTCATCCGAGCAACTTAGACAACCCACGTGTGTACCAAATTTGGACCAAATCGGAAATGAAATGAGTCAGTTACAGTGCGAAAGCTCACACACATATATACATAGATTGTTTAACGACACCCAAAAACGTGTTCTATGGACCATGATCAGTGCTCATTTAGTACTGCCGATATTACCTCATCTTTCCTATGGAAATTCGCTAACAAGTGATCAAAGAAAGTTTAATTGAAATCGTTTTAATAGTTCTTTTTTCACATTAGTAAGAAAATTATGAAAATGCGACAGAATATAATATATAATTCGACCACACAGCTGGACCGTTGACGTGAGTTGAGCAAATTTCCAAAATTAAGTTTATATGCCTATGTTTTAGGGTTTCAACCAACAATTTGGGAAATAGGTTACTCACGAAGGCGTTAAACAGCTGGCTGTGGGTACGCAATATATTAGTAGAATTTATTTCCTCCTAGTGGCCTCGCGAGTTTGCACCACTTGGCTTCGAACCGGGTACTTTTATGGTATTTTACGTTTTGGTCGATTTTGGGGAAACCATGCGAGCTATAAGTCGCGTAAAAAAACAAAATGTGCAGAATAACATCCTACATTTATATTTTTAGAAAAAACTGTAAAATAATTTTATTCTCGTGGTAAAAATCTAAAAAAATATACTTACTTCCGGTCAAGAAACGTACTTACGATTGATGGATTTTTTTGCTAACGAACTCGTCCGAGCGACATAGACAACCAACACGTGTACCAAATGTGGACCAAATCGGACTTAAAATGCGGCCGCTAGAGTGCGAACACATATATGCATTTTAATTATACCCCAAAACGTGTTCTGGGGACCATCATCGGTGCTCATTTGCTACTCCCGACCTTGGGTCTCACCATAAGGGCCACTGCAATAGCTCATTGTTCCTATGGAAATTTGCTAATAAGAGGTTTTGTTTTGATGAATGGCTGACTGGCGTAGGGTAAACGTAGAGCAAAAACTACCTTACAAAAAAATATCTATATTTTACAAACGAAAATTTAAAGGCATAATTTTACGGGGTCATAAACACTCACTAGGAAATGATATTGCAAAGTTTTTGAATTACGTCATGCAATTATTTGAATTACTCGTGCAACGTTAATATTACCTGAACTCTTGCTTCGGTTAGGTTTATCTTCATGGCCAAATCCTCCCTGGTGAAGACATCAGGATAGTGTGTTTGAGCGAACGCTGTCTCTAGTTCTTCCAGCTGCAACACACACAATATGCACTTTTAATTGTATCAATTTAGAAATGTTGATTTAAAATCAAATTTCTGTGCAGTTTACAGAGTGATTAGAAAATATTCTCGCAAATGTCACCGGGCAAGGTGAAAATAAGAAAACAAGTTTCAATAAACTTAATTCCGGAAATGCTTGGTTTTCGAATTATCCGCGATTTTTATTTACTAAACACAAAATCTTTGAAATATACAAGATGATGACCTAAAATTGTGTGTATTTGTTAAGTTATCCTTGCACAAAAAAACAGAACTTTCTTTATGTACTTTAATAAACGGTACCAGATAACTGCCACATACTTTCTCCCAATTGAAACTTTAAACCTTCCCAAGAGTAGCATAGGAGGTGGTTATTTAGAATTGCAAAAGTAGGAAAATGTTACCATGGAAAATATTAGATGCATGTAACACACATCCTTATTATATTATTATTATTTAAACTATTCGATCAATTTCGAACAAATTTGCACCAAACATGTCAATTAGTCCTGTATAGATTCACGAAAAAAGGTTTTGAAAAATTTTGAAAAACAACCCCCTTTTTGGCCAAAACCCCCCAAAAATCAGTTATTATTATTACCTAATCGAGAATTTTTTAGAAAGATGCGGTTTTTTGCATATGGTAGGGTACATTAAGGGCTACAAATAAGCCAAATTTTATCAAAATCGTTAGGGCCGTTTTTGAGAAATTTAGATTTTTCTCGTTTTTTTGCCATTTTTGGGGGTAAAACCCCTTAAAAATCAAAAATTTGAAAAAATGGAAAAAACGCCTGGAGATATTCTAGAACTACACCTACATACCAAATTTCATCAAAATCGGGCCGTTGGGTATGGTCTCCAGCTATGTACACATCCTAACAAACACACGGACAGACATTACAAAAAAAACACTTTTTTGGGTTCAGGGAGCACCAAAACAAATAATTCCACTAAAAATATTTTTGGGTTCAGGGAGCACCAACACAGATAATTCCACTAAACATTTTTTGGGGGTTCAGGGACCACCGAAACAGATAATCCACTAAAAATTCGAAGTCGGAAATTTTAACGAAAACAATACTTTCTCCATATAGTACGTATAGGGGGGAGAAAGTAAAAGTTGCGGAAATTTGCAAATTTGAATGTCGCATATCTCTAAAACCTCTTTTTTTAAATGTAGAAAACAAAAAAGTTATTTTTTTAAATAACAAACAAAACGGGTTTTTTCCCCGTAGCTCAAAAGGTAACCGAATTTAAAGTTTATATGTTTAAGGTTTTAAACAAATGATTTGGGAAATTGTTCTACTCACGAAGGCGCTGAATAGCTGCCTTGTGCACGTAATATATTAGTAGAATTTGTTTGCACCTAAGCCTCCAGCAACTTCGTTCCACTCCCAGCGGAACTCCCACTCGACCTTGCGGCCTCTGTTATGGACTGCTTCGCTTCGCTCGCAGCGTACAGACTCGGCCGTCGGCCTGGGATCAGAAGATGCCCCCACGTGGATTTCAACCGGGTACTTGTACGGCATTTAACGTTTTGATCGGTTTCGGGGGAACCTGGCAAGCTATAAGGTCGTTAAAAAGAAGAAAATTTGCAAAATAGTATCCAAGATTTATATTTTTAAATAAAAGGTTCAATCTTTTTTTTTTTGGCAAACGAACTCGTATGAGCGGCGTAGACATCCAACGTGCGTACCAAATTTTGACCAAATCGGAATTAAAATGCGGCCGCTATAGAGTGCAAACCCATATGTATTTTAATGACACCCCAAAACGTTTTCTGGGGACCATGATCAGTGCTCACTGACCACGCCCGACGTTTGGTCTCACCATATGAGTCACTGCAATAGCTCATATTTCCTGTGGAAATTCGCTAACTAGCACTGCTATTTTTAAAAACAAACTAAAGTAATTGTTCAAAGATAAGCCAGGTGAAATTTTGGACAGTATTTTCTAGACACTCTGTACAATTTAGCTTCTACCGAACAAGTAACTCAATTGGACTTTACCTGTTGAAGAGTGAAGGTTGTGCGGTTACGTCTTTGTTTCCTTCTGACGAAAGAGTCATCATGTATGGCCGGATGGTAGGAGTAACTAGTGTCTGGAACACACAAAATAAATTATTAAAATAGGCCTACTTCGGATGATTCATTAAACACATTCTCTGTTTCCTTCCTCTTTCAAATGGGACTTTAAACTCGATTATTATAATACAAATTTTCATTCAAATGTGTACTAAAGATGGGCTCCTATCATAGAATTCTATTAGTACACCCCGGTGCACTGGGGGCATTTCGTATGGTCAGAAATGAGATCAGCGCCCCCAAAAACCCCCGAGTACTGATTTTCACGACTGTTCATCCATTTTTAGAGGTTTCAAAAAAATGATGCACTTTATGCACTTGCGATGCATTTCCGCTTTCTCCCGAAATTGGTCGTATGTACACTTTTTTCCTGGTATTTTTCTGAACACGATGCAGAAAACTGCATCCAAATCGGAGCTGTAGGCATACATTTATTTATTTTTCAATACTTTGCCTGGTCTACATGTTTGCGTGTTTTCCATTTGGTTTTTGAAACAGAAAACGTTGATTTTTGTTTGCTGAAACAAGTTAAATGTTTGTCATTTCTTTGCAAACTGTTTCCAAACTGTTCGGAATCATTTGGAAAACTTTCGGCAAATATCGGAGAAACAAATGAGAAACACGAAAACAATTGGAAAACTGTTTGCAAACAATGTTTCCGCAAACATGTTAGTTAGGCAAGGCGCATATTGAGACGCGATTGACGCGTGTGAGATGACATGACGCGACCTGAATGACACGATCGCGCCACACGCGTCGCGTTGGGGAACGCATATTACAACGCAGTTGCTCGCAACATTTTTTTTGTTAGAATGTTCAAAATAAATGATTCACGAATAAAACTATCTTTATTAGATCTAAGCTCAGAATCTGATAATAGGCCTATAGCAGACACTGAGATTATAAATATATTGGTAATTGAAAATTATAGCCTACTGAACATAAGACAATAAAAATCTATTTTCTCTAAAAATATTTATCCAATTTAAATAAAATTTGAAATATGTTTAAACAAATATGTATAAATGCAATATACAAAAATGATAGCTCTACTATAATATTTTTAAAAAAATAGGTCAGCAACTTCACTAAGCATAGCCTATAGAATGCGTATAATTAGCCTATCAACATATCTTCGGTAAAAATCTTATCAAAAGATATGATGGACTGCTCAAGTCCAGTACAAAATATAAATATATGACTTAACTGACATAATAATTAATCAAGATAGTACAATTAAACACCCCCCCCCCCCCCCCCGCTCCCAAAAATTAAACAAATGGTTAATGAGATATTAACGTTTTTATTAAGGAGTACTATTGTAAAGTTTAACCATACTGTGTTGGGCCTAGAAAAGAGGCCTAGAATTATAAAGTTGATGGCCTATGTGCTTAAATATTGTCGTAGAGTTTTAATTTTTGTAAATTGTATTTATATGTATATAATTTATATGTGTAATGAATTTCAAACGAATCAGATGAATATTTTTTGTAAAAAAACAGTTTTTAATAAACACATATTCATTGGTAATTATACGTTCATAAAGTTGATAGCCTATTTAGTTAAAAATTATCGTAGATATATACATTTTTTTAAATTATATTTATACATATATTGTTTATGTATATTTTAAATTTCATACTAATTGGATGTTTATTTTTAGAGAAAATTGATTTTTATTTAAGACAAGTTCATCGCGACCACTTATAGGCTAATAGGCCTACGCTAGACTTCACGAAATTGTGTGACGCGTGGCGCGACAAAAACTGTGCCACTGCCACTGTGCCACGCGACTGTCGTGCCACGCGAGTCACGCTGCGTAGCGTAGCGATGCCATTATGCGCTAATCGATTCATTTACGTATGTTACAAAAAGTCGCGCTTTGTCATGTCGCGTGACACGCGTCAATCGCGTCTCAATATGCGCCTTGCCTAAGTGTGGACTAGGCTACATATTTCGCCTTCGTGAGTAGACCAATTTCTCAAATAGTTGGTTGAAACCCTAAAATATAGCCTACAAACTTAATTTTGTAAATTCGCTCCACTCACGTCATCGGTTCAGCTGCGTTGTCGAATTATTGCATCATTGCATAGGGCAAGTATACAAAGAGAAATATTACTTTAAAACTATCTGTGTATCTGTGTAGTTCGCAGCGCTCAATTTAAGCTTAGATTACATTTTGTGTTTAACAGAACCGTCGCTGTTCGTGTTACAGACCTCGGTCGTTTTTATAGTTATTAATATTTATTCAGGATTAACAATTAACTTTCCCCCGTGCGCTCGCTAATTAAGCGCCGTTGTTTCCAGATTCGCGATTTCAATTAAAAACCGGTTAAAAATAGCGCAAAGCACCTTCCGCGCAGACGGACAAAAATATTATTTTTGCTTTAATAACATATTCAATTTAAAAATTAAGGCTTCAATTTCCGAAAGCGCGCGCTCTGTTTAAGCCGAAGCGCAGAACGTTGCGGAGGGCAGGGAATTTAATTTCCTCCGTCATAAAAATTCAATGTTTAAGCTTTTAAAAATAATTATATAATCTGCCGTTATTATCTATGCATAGCGAGCGAGGGGTCGGGAGACTGGAGCGAGGGTGTGGAGGGGTAGCTGTTCGATGCTGTAAACTGATTTATCAAATAATATTTTGTAGACTGTGCAAATTGTACAACAGCGAAGAATACGCTTCTACGGGCGGAATTTATTCTATATTTTGACATGTTCAAAGAGAACAAGAAAAGTAAACACGTTCCCGTACTTGTTTTCACCGACCGAGCCGGATTTCAAAGCGTTGCATCGTGATTTTAAACACTGCTTTAATTGGCCTATATATATATATATATTTCACAGACTCGCTAAGCCAGCATAATGAAACTCTAGACGATGCTTTAATTATTAATAGCAATAGGTAACAATTGCGCGCTGAAGACCACACGGGAGAAGTGTGAGCTTCTATGGCGATATAAAATATATTATGAAATTTATTTTGTGTTATTAAGTTGGACAACTGAATCAACTGTTTATATGTTATTTTATTCAATTGGTTGCTACGAATGTAAATACATTCAAGAAACATGTGTTGGTTCTTCAGTCTAGGCCTAACCTAAAATTATTTTGTGTGTTTAATTTTATGTATGCATTATTATATAAAAATATTGGCTTTTCGCGCTTCATCATTTAAACTTTAAATATGCTATATATACATGTGTACTATATATAGTAGAGCGATTCACAATAGATCGTTTCAGAAAATGCGTGACGGAATGGAGCGTTTCACGGCAGAGCGTTTCACGACTGAGCGTTTCACAACAGAGCGTTTCACAATAGAGCGTTGCACAATAGAGCGTTCAACAACTGAGCGTTTCACAATAGAGCGTTTCACAACTGACTTTTCACAACTAAGCGTTTCACAATAGAGCGTTACACATCTAAGCGTATCACAATAGAGCGTTTCACAACTGAGCGTTTCACAATAGATCGTTTTAGAAAATGCGTGACGGAATGGAGCGTTTCATAACTGAGCGTTTCACAATAGAGCGTTTTACTACTGAGCGTTTCACATCAGAGCGTTTCATAATAGAGCGTTTCACAACTGAGCGTTTCACAACTGACTTTTCACAACTAAGCGTTTTACAATAGAGCGTTACACATCTAAGCGTATCGCAATAGAGCGTTTCACAACTGAGCGTTTCACAATAGAGCGTTTCAAAACTGAGCGTTTCACAACAAAGCGTTTCACAATAGAGTTTCTGGTAAAATGTGGTAAAAATTAAATAACACGACAACGGGCAGATATGACTTTTAGCCACTACGAAGCCAAAGAAAGACTAAAATCAAAATTTAATTTCACCAAGTATCCTATCAATTACCCAAAAACCCTGGACTAATGGTTTAATCTGGATACAATATAAACATCTCCCGGAAATTCAGTCACACATTGCGCGCCCATACAAAACTGAGTGGTTTGTTGTGTTATTTCACTAAGGAAATGTTTGCACCTTACAGTGGTTGTACAACAGGGATAAAGGACGAAGGATTGCGGTACGTTTTTAATCTGAGGTTGAGGAAAAGGGCGGTTATGCCTCGGAATTGCTTGCAATGAAATCTCCGGTAATTAAAAGGTTGTAAGCTGCAGATTATTTTGTCGCACTCGGTTAGCCCAATTTCCTTCCAGGTTAATCTATAATTTATATTCGCCTGGTCTTTTACATTTGTGTTGATGTCTGAGCTTTGCACGAATTAGAATCGCTTTTAAACAGTTTTGTCCGTGCTCTACGCAGTTTGTATTGTTTTACTAAACAAAACAACCCAATCGAAATATTGTTAATATTGTAGGTTGGATTCAAATTCACTAGACCAAAAATAGACCGTCGTCATCACCAGCTCGGTGTTGGGGGCAAACACTCAACTATAGATCAAATGGGCAGAATCGCACGTGTAATAGAAAGAGCCTCGGAGAACGCAAAGTGTAATTTTAGGTGTCGCTAAAGCTTTCGACAAGGTCTCTGGGCACAAGGGGAAAATGTATAAACTCCGCTGACTTGTCGGATTCTGGAATCTTACCTATCAGAAAGATATTTCAGAGTCAAACACGAAGGAGCGTACTCTGAATTAAAGAGTATTTCTGTGGAGTACCACAAGGAAGTGTCCTTGGACCTTTGCTCTATCTCTTGTACACCGGGGACATTCCTTTTGCGGATGACAGCAATTTTGGCGACCGGCAACAATGCCGAAGAGGAATCACAAAAGTACAAAAAGTGATTGATAGAGTTAGCTTTTGGATTAAAATTTAATGAATGTAATTGAAGATAATCCAAATATGCGGAAAATAGATAATAATAATATGCAGAATGGCGTGCGAAGGCCTACTAAGTTCAAATCCACGTAACTGATTTTGCCACGTGGGGGCATCTTCTGATCCGAGGCCGACGGCCGATTTTGTACGCTGCGAGCGAACCTGGAGGCTTAGGTGCAAACAAATTCTAATATATTTCGTACACGCATTCACATATTCAGCGGATTCGTGAGTAGATAAATTTCCCAAATTGTTGGTTGAAACCCTAAACTTACGTCAATGGTTTTGCTGCGTGGTCGAATTGCTTCATTTGGGCAGGCTCAAATGTATTTTATCGTAAACTAGCCGTTTTCATGCATTTTCCTGTCAGAATCAGAGAGTACAGAGTTATATAGAGCGGACGCTGGGGTCTCGCCGGTGAAGCCGGCTGCCCGCTCAAGATGGCGGCTATTTCCTTTGATCTTGGCCAGTGCCGCGCGCAGTCCGGTTCACTCACTGCCACGAACTCGTAGTTATCAAACATTATATAAATTAACAAAACTATTTGCAAAAATAATGAAAAACCTCTACGTAATATATATAGTTAACTAACAATAATAGTAATAGTATGCAACTCTTTGCAATAATAGTAGGCTGAAGTGCGCGAAGAGCCAGCTGCAGCGCGGAGTTTAAAACGCTTTAAATAATCGACGGTTGCTAAGTAAGTACTGACGGTAGGTGAAAATGGATTTCAGATATGAAACAATAAATTCTTTGGCAACATATTTCAGCAGATATTTTTTCTTTCACCAAATAACAAAATTTTTTCTCGCATGTAGAAAATTTAATGTTCGTTTGTTTTTTTTAATTCAATTTATGTTTCAGAAAAACATTTTTCTCATTCGACAGTGTTAAGTTTTGTACGTTAAAAGCACACTGTTGCCTTCAGTAAGGTTTGGTCCTTCTAACTGTGAAGTTTCATAATTTTTGAACAATATTTAGAGGTATAGATAATTCGACCACGCAGCTGAACCGCTGACGTGAGTTGAGCAAATTTGCACAGTTAAGTTTATAGGCCAATGTTTAAGGGTTTCAACCAACTATTTGGGAAATAGGTCTATTCACGACGGTGCTGAATAGCTGCAAAATGGTTTGCACGCTATTCCGCATATTGGGATTATCTTCAATACACAAGGCATTGCGTGCTTCGCACGCCATCCCACGTATTTGGAGTATTTTCAGTACACAAAGCATTGCGTGCTTCGCACGCCATTCCGCGTATTTGGAGTATCTCCAATACACAATGCATTGAGTACTTCGCACGCCAACCCCACGGTAAAATCCACCACTTGGCTTTGAACCGGGGGTACTTACGTGTTTTACGTTTTGATCGATTTTGAGGGATTCAAGCGAGCTATAAGGTTGCGTAAAAAAACAAAAAGTACAGAATAACATCCTTATATTATATTTGTAGAAAAAACTCAAAAACAAATTCATTCTCGTAGGAAAAATCTCAAAAAATAATTACTTCCGGTCAAAAAACGTGCTTCCGATTGTTGGATTTTTTTGGCTAACGAATTCTTCCGAGCGACGTAGAAAACCAACATGTGTACCAAATTTGAACCAAATCGGACTTAAACTGCGACCGCTAGAGTGCGAACACATATAACATATATATGATTTTTAATGACACCCCAAAACGTGTTCTGGGGACCATGATCGGTGCTCATTCGCTACTCCCGACCTTGGGTCTTATCATAAGCGCCACTGCAATAGCTAATTTTTCCTATGGAAATTCGCTAATGACGTGATTTGTTAAGCGGTGTCGATTGCTCGCACGAGTCGAGAGCAGCGGTCTTGCCGAGTTTTAGTTCACTGCCCCGTATGTATTCAGTATAGGGAAAGCCACTCTACAGTGACTAGATAGAGACAGTGTGGCCAAGTGTGGTCTTGTTTCCTATTGGTCAAGATGTCGGCAGCCATGTTTTTCCTAAATTCGTATCTGTTTACATTACATTCATTCACGTTCACATATTGTAAAAGCGATTTTACCGATTTTTTAACAGATATTTGTTAGCTTTTACTTTAAAATAAACGTAATAGTTATTTTAAAGCGATTTGTGTTGAAGTATGTGATATTGCACCAAATTAATAAGGAAATGACAGCAGATTAGGCTACTCCCGCCACTCTACGGAATCGTTTCAGCGCGCATATTTCAGAAGTAAGTACCTGTACATACCAAAAGTCTTTTATTTACAACATTTTAAAAAGTTCATAACATAGGCTAATCCTTGTTATCAATAGAAAAGATAAATGCAATAAATATTAGTATTACGCAATTTTAAGAACTGTTTTTGGCCCAAACCTAGTCTATAATTTCGTCCGTGTTAGCCCTACGTTTGTTTATAGTTTTCAAATTAAATTGGCATCGTTATTTTTTCTGTACAATCTAAGACGAGAACCACATTAATAAGTAGGCCTAACTGAAATAATGAGGGAAATTAGTAATGAAACCTGTTTTTCGGCCTTGAATAACTTACTTGAAAATCTTGAATTGCCTAACCTCAAAATCAAAGAATTGTAATTTCGATGTTAAATTGTTGTTAGAGACATTCATTTTATTATTAGATTTCAATTGAAATAGAAATAAATGAGTTAGTTAGGAAAGTTTTAATTGCTTCGCTTATTTAAAAAAAAAATCTGATGGAAATAAATGCATTGTAAAAATCAGAAAGTGTAACTTTGAAAATATTTAATTTGTAAAATTTATTCATTGATAAAAAAGGCTAATTAAGAACAGGATAATAATTTTGCATTTTTATTTAGGCCTATTCGTTGTTTTATTTTTCGTTTTGTTATACTTTGAATTTTTGATATTTTAATTTATTAATTAAGTTAGGAAAAATTTCAAATTTAGCTTTAAGAAAATCATTTTTAAGATTTTGCTTTTCAAACTGAATTGAAACCTAAAATCAGTAAATACAAATTTCATAATTAACTTGCCACAAAACTTTAACTCTGGGGAATTTTAAGCAACAAAATTGTTGTTTAAAATTTATGGTGCATTTGTTATATAAGTTGAGAATTAAATATAATTAAAAAAATGTCTTTATGACCAGTCAAATACTTTTTCAGATAGATACAAATTATTGAAAATTTGGTTCCTTGAAAATAATACAAAACCTTGACTTTTATTCAAATAAACCGCATAAATAATGTAATTGAACTTCAAAATGTTTTTTTTTAACATAGAATTGAACAAAGAAAATAATATAGTGCAACTTGTTTTGATATAGCTTTATTAGTTTGTAATTAACGTCAGTTAATTTACTAGCCTTCTCAACTATCGGCATAGGCTAGTAAAAAATGTGATAGTAGGCTAAATCATTATTTTTTTATAGGTTATTTCATTTTAAACAACTTATCTGCTTTCTAACTACTTTTTAACATTTAAAAAGTTGTTTACGAGGCCTTTATGAAATAAAACAAAAGGTTTTATAAATATTTTGAAAATAAATTACATTATACTTTATGGCAGATAACATTACTTTTAGGAAAAACATGGCGGCCGCTTTCATGTGGCCACACTGTCTCTATCTAGTCACTGTATAGTACAGGAGCTAAGAGGGGTTGAGCATGCACTTAAAGCCGTACGCAATTTTATTTTTGATTATTGTTTAGGTCACCTGGGTGAACATAAAAACGAATGTTGTCGCCTTCCCAGGTGGTCGACAACGCGGGGGGGAGAGGGGGAACACGGCCGCGTACACTATTTAAATAAACGCCCACAGCTCAACAACGGTAATAGATAGAATTTTGAAATAAACGGTGTTTTACTGTATAAAGTACGTACTTTCAAAATGGTCCTTACAAAAAAAGTCCTATCTGTCTTAGTTTCGCAGTAAACAAATATTTCCGTTTAAAACTTAACTTTACCCTAGGTATTTTTCTTTTATTTATATGCTTAAATTGTCGGTTATTAGGCCGGAACTACAACAATGGACTAAAATTAGCATATTTCATCTAAAACGTAACTTATTTAAAAAATTATCTTACCCTTTTTGGTGTAAAGTTGTCTGTGAGAGTTCTCATGGAAAACTTCTTGAGGCTACAATGATGATGAGTTTCCTGCCAGCGGCGAGATTTGAGAGAGTCTTATCTCTTATTGATAAAATGCTGAGAAAACCATATGGATCACGCGAATATAAAACTACGCTAAATTTAATTTATTTAATAGTGAGGGGTTGGCCAAACATAACCAGTATAAACCAGATTCAAAGTCAAGGGCTTTCTTATCAACAAACTATAAGGGCACCCGCCGCAGGGACCGTGATTTTAAACAGTCAAAATTGTTCATATGTACGGTTCGGAAGGACGTGAGTTTGTATCGTGGCGAGTGTTGTCAATTAGTTGTTTGTGAACATAAATTTATAAATTTCGAAAATGTGTGTGTTCATTATGTGTGCAGTGTACAGTTTATTCACATTGAGGTGTTGTTAATATGAGGTAAAACTGATTGCCTGGACGTAAGATTCAGAGCAAAGAGTTTGACACGTTGTTTTTAAGGATTGGAGCTTTTCATTTAGCTAAAAATTGGTTAGGTGTTATTGGACAGTTTGTACACGATAGTGGATTCTATGATATTTTTATTGAGACTGAAATATATGGGGAAAATACTTTGAAGGCTGTATTGAAAGGTGTGCATTACAATAGAGGCGTAAGGGCACACAAACTAATGTACGAAGCTTGTCGAAGACTTCAAATGGAACTCTTTTTAAAGGAAACAGATAAATCAAGTACCACAGAAATAAAAAGTCGGGTATCATCTCTACAAGAAGCCTTTGTCAGTTCTGAGGGAGATGCCCCTGCAATTTATGACTTAATCGAAGACGAAGTTACCTCCTTGTTTACTGAAGCTTGTCGAAGACTTCAAATGGAACTCTTTTTAAAGGAAACAGATAAATCAAGTACCACAGAAATAAAAAGTCGGGTATCATCTCTACAAGAAGCTTTTGTCAGTTCTGAGGGAGATGCCCCGGCAATTTATGACTTAATCGAAGACGAAGTTACCTCCTTGTTTACCGAATTTAGCAAATTCATTCAAGATAAATCGGTAGTCAATGAAACATTTCTGCCCTAGAAGATTTCTGCGATATCAATCAAGACCCCACCAGTGATATTGATGAACATTCTCATAAAGAATGGCGGAGTAACAGAATAGAACGAGATGAAAATGATGTTCAACTGATCGTCAACTTCATTAATGACCATGACAATCCCTTTGAAAATTGTAAAACTGAGTTGAGAAACATTGTAAGTGGATTGATTGCTACAGAAGAAACTTCTAAGTTTCTTGTAAACATCACAGAAGAAGGACTAAAGAAATACGAAAGTTTTATGAAAGAGAGAAGTATAGCAAAGATAAAAGGATTGTACGTTCCGATAGGAAGAGTGAACGTTGTGTATATGTCATTACCACAAGAAACCCCCAAGTTAAAGAAAAAGAAAAAACATGTCACGACGAATCTCAGCTCAATAATTATGTTGGCAACTCAAAGAAACATCGAATTGGAAGATCTGTTGAAACACGAGTTACTAGATTACCCACCATCTTTAACAAATGAAAGCGGTCATTTAAAGAAAAGTGTAAAGTGCGAACTAATAAATATTATTGAAAGTGAAACTACCTGCAACAAGGCTGTTCATGATTTAGGAGAAGTAGATCAAGTTCACATTGTAGATGGAATTGCTTTCATTCACTCTGTTCCAAACGCTGTTTTAAAAAATATGAACACTTTTCAGGACTTTGCCGAATATCAGTTGTCTAAAGTTGAGGCTATTTTGACAAAGAGCTGTAGTAAACGAGTAGATGTTGTTTATGACAGTTACGATAACATTGGTGGTTATATAAAAAATGCAGACCTGAATCTAAGGAGCCTTGGAAAAGCCCCGCTTATAGTTAACATTCACAATGACTTAACTAAAGTTCCAAAACAATGGGCAAGGTATATATCAGTCCTAGAGAATAAGAAGTACCTTATTAAATACGTGACCAATTATGTTATCAACAAAATAACTGTTCCTGTAGCCAAACTCTTTATTATGCTGGATCTTTGGAAGACGAAAACAAATGCTTCATAAAAGATAAAACAGAAATTATAACTGAGTATTTGAACCTAAAAAGTAATCAGACAGAAGCAGACACAAGAATATTTTTGCATGCAAAACATGCTCTGTTAAATACTACCAATGGGGCTGAAGTTAACTTGGTGATACATAGCCCTGACACAGATGTCTTCGTTCTAGGCATTTCGTTCTGGCAAGACTTCAAAGCTATTGGCTGCAAGAGTATGTGGTTTTTAACCGGTATTGGTGATCGAAAAGGAGCTTTAGGTTGCCACTTAGCGTCTGAAGCTCTTGGTTCTAAGACATCCAGAATCTTACCAGCCCTTCATGTGTTTACTGGTTGCGATTGCACGAGCAAAATCGGCACAAAAAAGTATTCTTTTGGTGTACTGAAAAAGTTTGAAACAAGTGTCGATGCCTTACAACTTTTACACGACAATTACTTGTCTCCTGAGTAGTTAATGAAGCTAGAGGGCTTGTATTTGAAAATAATAAAGAAAAAGGGCAGTTCCTGTGACGAAAGTCGTCAGCTTCATTTTCTATCTAACCCCTCAGCAGTCAATGACATAAGCTGTTTGCCTTGCACTTCTAACAGTTTCCAACAGCACATTTTTAAATGTTCCGCTCAATTGTACTATTGGAAAAATGCAACAATTGCATTTGTGGAGCCTTTTGACTTAACTCAATACGGTTTTTACCTTGATGACAACAATAACTTACGCCCGCGTTTCATGACCTTGCCAGCTCTACCAAAAAATCTCATAGCTCCTTGTAAATGTAAAAACTATGCTAAAACATCTTGTGCATGTTTTAAAAATAAAGTTCCATGCTGTTCTTACTGTGTTTGCAAAGAAAAATGTAAAAACGTGTTTACTAAAAGAAGTACCGAAGACGATGAAGATGAAGCATTGCAACAATAATTAGGCCTAAGACACTGGGGAAACTCTTTTCTTATTTTTCGGACAATGGGACACTAGAAGCAGTGCGTATCATCAATCAAAAATTATATTGGGGACAGAAATCAGGAATATAAAAATATACGTATCCT
>JAGFPH010002454.1:25703-44380 GCA_018207615.1 Philaenus spumarius | reverse complement strand
ACTCCTAGCCGTATAACAGATAAAACAGCTGATTTGAAACAAAAGCTTGGTAACACAATTCTGGGTCTGGTCTATTAAATCTGAACCAAAACGTTTTTGTTGAATGCATTTATCATTAGCACAGCAACCGATATAGAAAATCTATATTCAGTAAATTTGTTTATGATAGTATTTAGAGAATAGTCAGTTTTAGTTAGATTATTGCAGCTCGTGCATCGCTGAAGATGGCGTATTTATCGTTGAAACGCGTTTGAGTTAATAAACGTTTAGTTGTGAGATTCTGGGTTCAAGTTTTTTATTCTATTAATATGCGGTGCAATTTTATTACGTGTGTGTTTTTTGTGACCATATTTTGTAACGAAGTTCTTTTACGCGGCTTGCGGTGGGAGTTGACAAATAGAAAATGTAACGCGTAACGAAAAACCGTTATCGAATTTTTTGCTGTAGTAATGAATGTGTTTTGGTTCACCAATTTAAGTTAGGAGATGTTCGGTTCCGTCCAGCGTAGTTCGGATATTATCGTCAAGCGCTGTAATTTTAGGTTATTCCTAGAAAGTAATTTTAAGTCTAGGCCTAACCTAAAATTATTGTATGTATACTGCCGCTAAGACAGGTAAAATAAATTAAACAAACACAATAATTTTAGGTTAGGCCTAGACGGATGAACTAACATTTTATATTTATTGAATGTCTTTACAATGAATGGACGTTTAACTGTATTTACCATCTTAGCTTTGATGTTATAATTAATTCTACACCTTTATTATAATAACATTAAACGTATGGAAACAGTAAATATTTGTACAAAAAACAAACCAATAATAAACAGCAATTGAAAGATTAAAATTATGTGTGTATGTTGCCGTTAAGGCTGGTAAAAGAATTGAAGAAAAGGCGTGAACTTCGTTCCTGACGGGGGCCCCACGACAGCACACATTTACTTTTTGTTTTAACAAGAAGCAGAAGAAATCGAGAAAAAATAAACGGTACCAGAAACTAGCACATACTTTCTCACAAACATATTTAAATTATTAACACGTTCACTGCTAAGTCGCACATGTGAGCTTGACACTGAACACTATGAGAAGCGGCCGACGCACAGTGCATTGCACTCCAACCCGCATATTGCGAATAGTATCATTGCGTGCTTCGCACGCCAACCCCCGTATGTAACCCCAACCGTGACTTCATAATTGTATTAAAGTAGGAGATGGGATTGTAAATTAAAGTAGGAGAGTAAATAATAAATATTATTATTATTATTACCTAAAGTGAAAAATATTCGATCGATTTCCAACAAATTAGCACCAAACACGTCAATTAGGCCTGTATAGATGAACGAAAAAATGTTTAGAAAATGTTTGAAAAACAACCCGCTTTATGGCCAAAAAACTCCCAAAAATCAGTTATTATTATTATTATTAGCTAAACGAGAATTTTTAGAAAGATGCGGTTTTTTGCATATGGTAGGGTACATTAAGGGCTACAAAAGCCAAATTTGATCAAATTCGTTAGAGCCGTGTTTTTATAAAAAAATAATAACTGATTTTTGGGAGTTTTTTTTGCCAAAAAGGGGGTTGTTTTTCAAAAATGTTCAAAACCGTTTTTCGAGCATATATACATGCCTACTTGACGTGTCTGGTGCAAATTTGTTTAAAATCGATCGAATAGTTTTCGCTCTAGCTTTGTATACATACAGACAGACATTTTGTAACAGCTAATTTTTTGGACTCGGGGGTTCCAAAACGGATATTTCCACAAATATCTCAACATCGATTTTGTTGCGATCAACACTATACTTTCTCTATACTACAGTATAGTGAGAAAGTAAAAAGGCGTGAACTTTGTTCCTGACGGTTGTCCCACGACAGCACACGTTTACTTTTTGTTTTAACAAGAAGCTGAAGAAATCGAGAAAAAAGAAGATAACATTTTTCTTTTGTATTTTCTGCGTCGTGTAAAACTAACCTCAAAAATAAGACTAAGTTTTAAATAAGAACGGTGTATGTACAAAACATTCGTTGACTCGGACTGTCGGACGGATTAAGTTATCCCAAGGAAAGGAAAGGACCTCCCTCGCCCCAGCGTCAATTTGTTGTCGGATCAGACTGTCCATAATAGAATCCTAATTTTCGCTAGTCCCATTAGCATGATGCGATGGCGAATTAGACGGATTACTATGCCTTATAACGGAGGAAGGGGTACCGATCCCTCGAGTATTCCTCGCCTCCCTTCCCTATGAAATCATAATTATTATTGGCCCTCTCCGGTCCCGAAGTGGAATTCAATACGCTCATCTAATTTGCGACCTAACTCGCTTACGTCGGGCTAACATCGTTCGGGCGATGGTGATGTGGCAAAAATAATACTTTTAATGGGAGGATTTAGTTTGCGGACCGGACTCGCTCGCAGTATCGGCGTTATTTCACGCGTCCTTGCACACCAGTCCTCTTTCATTTGTTTAAAAATGTTTTGATTCATTCGAGGAAATCCGCAAAACCGACGCCGGCACTCTAAATCGACGATTTTATATCATCGTTTAATCTAATTTATCGGAGCATCAAATGCGTGTTAATCTTGATTCGCAGAATTTCATGTTAAGGGATTTTAATCGAAGGTATATTATTATCTTTTACTAGCGGAAACCCAAGCGTGCTCCGCACGCCAAACCCACTGTAACCTACGTAGTCATGTGATTGCGTTTCCTTTATAATAAAGGTGTAGGACTAATAATAAACCCAAAGCTAATATGATAAATAACGAAATAATGTTCAGATTAAATTATATCGAATATTTTATAACTGCTGTTATAAATAAAGGTTAAAAGAACCAGCAAGGCTCAAGAACACACTTCATTAAAAACATAACCTAAAAGTTAGAAATACAAATAATTGCTTCAACGTTGGAAATCAGGTACTAATGGAAATATTAGAACAAACAGCCGTTTTATCTGTTATTTTATTCAATTGGTTGCTTTGGTAATGAATGTAAATACATGTATTGGTTCATCAGTCGAGGCCTAACCTAAGAATATTTTCCGACTAAATTTACAAATATTGAATTAAAAAAATGTTTTTATCAAAATGAATTACAGCCTATGTTACTCAGGAGTAGTGTAGTTTTTTATTAGTAAAACTATTTCTTCAATCGGTTCAGTAGTTCCAGAGATTACCTCCTACATACAAACAAACAAAAAAATTTTACCTCTTTATAATATTGTATAGATTTAGGCGATTATTAAAAAAAAAAGTTTTGTTGCTTATTAGCGAATTTCCATAGGAAAGATGAATTATTGCAGTAACTGTTAAAGTGAGACCTGAGGTCGGGCAGTAAATGAGCATCGATCATGGCCCCAAGGACACGAAAATCCAACAACTGGAAGCACGATTTTCGAGATTTTTCGTACTATAGGCCTAGTTTGTAAATTTGTTTTTGAGTTTTTTCTACAAATATAAATATGTAGGATGTTATTCTGCACATTTTGTTTTTTTACGCGACCTTATAGTTCACTTGGTTCCCCCAAAATCGACCGAAACGTAAAATACCATAAAAGTACCCGGTTCAAAGCCATGTGGTGTATTCTACCGTGGGGTTGGTGTGCGAAGCACGCAATGCATTGTGTGTTGAAGATAATCCCAATAAGGAGGTTGGCGTGCGAACCATTTTGCAGCTGTTCAGCACCGTCGTGAATATACCTATTTCCCAAATTGGTAAACAAAACTTTGTATATATCTTGTGCATAACAGTCGGACATATTTTTTGACATATCTGAACCTCTATGATTTTGAGGGGCTTGAGTTGGTAGGGGGGTTAAAAGATTTAAAATATAAAGGTAAGCCATGTGATACGCCATTGAAAAGCTTATTAAAAGAGAAACAGAATGGCGCAAACTAGAGCTTAGTATCTTGCTTCGTTTTAAAGTAATGAATGAACAATCAAAGTTTTGAAAAATGATATTGTTATCATAGCATCAAAGCAGGTTATTAATTTGTTAATATTATGAATAAATAGGTTGTATGTTATTTTCCAGAACTTTGATTTTCCGTTACGTTGAAACGAAGCAAGATATTAAAAGCTCTGGTTTGCGCCATTGTGTTTCTCATTTAATAAGATTTTCGTTGGTGTATTACATGACCTAGCTTTATATTTGAAATGTCTAACCCCCTTGCTCCCCTAAGCCATCAAAATCATAGAAGGTCAGATAAGTCAAAAAAACGTGTCCCGCTATGCAACACAATATATGCAAAGTTTTGTTAACTTATTTTCAGTAAAAAAAATAATAAAGGGGTTAAACAATATATATAAGTTTTTATTGACAACTGAAAACGCGTTCCAGGGACCATGATCGGTGCTCATTTACCACTCCCAACCTTAGGTATCAATGTAAGAGTCAATACAATGCCTCATCTTTCCTATGAAAATCCGCTATTAAACCATGACATCAGTAGTGAAGAAAACTTCGAGTCGTAGGCCTAATCTACTGCGTATTTCCTTGTCCCACAAAGCGAGCGAAGGCCTGCTCTTGTAAATCAAGCAGACCCGGCTCCGGCGTGTTACAGTATATTTTTGCTTAATTAATAATTAGCCTTGTTACTGCCTACAATTGGTTAATTAATGCTTGTTAAAGCAATTTCATGGCAGACCAGTGCATAACTCGGTCCTACTAACTGAATCTAATCTTTGCCACCATCTTGTCTGCGTAATGGATACGGGCACAGTTCGTCTTATACTACTTATATTCTGCGTATCTGATTTCTGAATGCGTCATTTTAAAGGTTAGGACAGTACATAGGCGTAACCAGGGGGGGGGGGGTTATAAGCCCCCATTGTAAAAAATATTTCGCACTTGTTTTACATTAAGGGTATGTTCTACTGAAAATACTAAATTGACCAATTTTAACAATATCATTCTGATTTTTGTTTTATTTGCTTATAAGAGGTTAGATAAGTGTTATATACTGTCAAACTCAAAATATGTGTGTAGGCTATATATAAATTATATGTATATAAATGAGGGGTTTAACAGAATTTCATATATCTCCGGATCTAACAGTTGGAATTTGATCGAATTAGTGTCATTTTGTTCACATTTTATTACTCTAAATATTTAGGAGAGCATTTGTCTCTATCTTAATTTTTTATTAAACAAATTTTTTTTTTAATATTCGTATATATGTTAAATAAAAATAAAAATATTACACAGCTCCTTTTCTAGATATAAACAAAATTCTTCCTAAATATTTAGATAAACTAATCAGGAATATATGGTAAAAATTTCAACTGTTTGCTGTAAGTACTTCCTGAGATATATCAAATTTTTACTTAAAAAACACGGAAAAATCAAACTTCCGGAAATCCTTGATCGAAGTAGGGCATTGGATATGTTATGTTAGGGCACCCAAGTCATATATTATGTTTTATTATAGCAAATAGGTGACGCAACCCATGTTATATATATATTTTCTTAAAGCTAATTAAATGTAGAACAAAATTCAATACAATAAAAAAAATTTTGCCGATTTTCAGTAGAACATCCCCTTAAAATACCCTCTTAAGAGTAACTTGTTTTCAACGCCTATGCAAATGTCAAGCTACAATAATAAACTAGCAATATATTGCTGACATTATCTTTGGTCAAATTCAGCACTATGCAGTATAGTGTATGGAATGGAACACACAGGAAGTTTTCGTCCGCCACGGATTATTTGCTGATGCCATCATATCAACATTGGCGCGAAGGAGAGTATTAGAGCATACACATTGGTCGGAAAAATAAGCTTTCGGTTTATTTACTGCTGACGGTAGCTGTGCAGCCGTTCTCTGCCACTACAATCGACGGATTTTCCACCGTCTCCGCCGAAACAGTGGTGAACGTGACCAAATGCACGCCAATTTTCCTTATTTTAGTATTTTTTCGTAGAATACTATCCTTTAGCCGCGTGTGCAGTTAGTCAAATGATAAAGCCGACATTTTTAAATAATTGAAAAATGTTTCTTCTAGTTCCTCAAATCGGGAAACACAGTGTAGAGTGCTCAAAAATCTTCTCTTCTTTTATTTATTGATTGGACTAACGAAAATAAGTATATTTTTTGCTTCCTTTTCAATCGGCGATGGAATAACAATAAAGCGAGAGTTGCTCTCTGTTCATATCGATAAAACATTAAAAGAAATAATATATTACATAACACACTTCGTGATTGATGAACTAGACACTTCAGTTTAATGAATCCCAATGGGGTCGGAAATTTTACCGCCCCCTGTGTGCACACTTTAAATTTTATGAGCGGCGACGGTAACTAATCCGCAGCCGACAAAAAAACGCCTATGGGGTTAGAGGCAGCGCACGGAAAGATTTGGCGGGAAATGAGTCATGGTTGCTATGCTAAAGCCTGAATCACAATTACAAATGGAACATTATGGAAAATTCTACATACCTATATCATTTTAAAGTACTTTTGGTAAGCCTATAAACGTGTTATTTTGCATCTTAATTCTTAAAACTTTCCTATACTTAATGTTAGTAGTGTACACCTCTGCCCCCGAGTGTTTAGCCTGCACTCTGGTGGTTATCACATAGAATGCTCGCGGAAGAATACCATAAAAATAAAATATCCGTTAATTTTGAATGTGTGAGAGAAAGCTGATGTGTTTAATAACACATACTCGCATACATTGTCACGCATGCGCATTTCAGTAAGTTTACAGTCATGGTCTGTAATCCTATAGTTTCCGCCTTTTTGAACCTGCCCTATATTTGCTAGCGGAGGAATTAAACGCACACAAATTCAATGCTAGCAGTGTACAGCTCCGCCACTTGGAGAGCTGCGGTTAACTCTGAAATATTTTTTCACTCCTTCAAGAAGTTTAGAGCAGGCACAAACAAACAGCTGTTGAATAAGCCTACTTACAAGGGTGAGACGGGGTGAACGGGTAGTCGAGAGATGGTAGTCTTGAAGCTGTTGACGCGTGCAACGAGGGCGGACAATGGTAACAAAACATGCCGTGGTGGTGCCCAGCGATCTGAAAACAGAAACACAATTAATTATTGACAAACATTGCATTAGGCCTGTATTTCCGAGTAAATTTTTAGTCATTATAACAATTACAGTTAGCCCTATGTGACTAGGTTTTATAATTATTTACGTGCATTATCGTATCACACAGTAGGCTATTAAAAACAGATTTAGAATTTATTTGCAGGTGGTTTGGTAGAGTGGTAGGGTGGTTGGGTTTTGTGTAGGGATACTTCATTCAAATGCACAAATAAATAAAAACAAAAGTTTTTATGATACTCTATAGATCAGTGGTCCCGAAATGTTTTTATTTTCGTAGACCCTTTGCCAGGTTTTTTGGTTTTGGGTAGACCCACTGCTTACCTAATACTGTATACATTTTTTGCAAGTTCATCAAGTTCAATAACTATTTGTGTATCACGGGTGTAAAGTTGAGTTTGTCACAGGAGATAAACAGTTGGCAAAGTTTAGGTAAAGCAAAACAAAGAGGTAATAATTACTTAACGCTGAACACATGCAGTTTAGTTTTTGCACTGCTGTGAGTGTGGAAAAACTCACTTTATTAAACGGCTGTAGGAAAATGTGTTTTTGACAGCTGTTATAGTGCTACTCACTTTTAAAGCTTTCTTAGCTACGGCCTCGGATCAGAAAATGCCAAAAAGGGGTTGTTTTTCAAAAGTGTTCAAAACCTTTTTTCGTGCATCTATACAGGCATAATTGATATCTTTGGTGCACATTTGTTCGAAATCGGTCGACTAGTTTTCTCTCTAGCTAATTGAGGTACTAATAATAATATTTATTAGTTACTCTCCTACTTTAATGTATCCCTTCTCCTACTTTTATACAATTATGAAGTCACAGTGAATCTGTTTAGTAATTTAAATATGTTTGTGAGAAGGATGTGCCATTTTCTGGTACCGCTTATTAAATATGAGTTATAGAACTAATGTATAATACTTTATAACATTTGCTTAGAGGATATAAAATGAATATAAGTACAACATTTTATCATCAATATATTCATTTATACAAATTTAAAGAAGAGATACAGATTAGTTTAACTTCGTAAACATTCGTACATCTTCGTATAAAATATAAACATACTCGATTATTAATTTCTTCATTATAATATTAATAACTTCCAAATCATTTAATGTATCAATATGAAATTAAAAAAACAATTAAAAGATATTATGTTTATCTTTATTTATATATATATATATATATATATTGCAACGACGCACGAGTTGCACGACGCTGGGGGAGGAAGTTTGTTTTCCTTTTGTCCCCACGTTGCGACGTCAACCCTGCAACGACAGACCTTTTTTATGACGTTCGGGAGCCACCTCTGCAATGTAGCCCCGACGCTTGTCTGTCTGTAGGATTTCCCTACTTTGTTACAGAATAAAGAGATTATATCACCTACTGGAAGTTTAAGGCAAATTAATTTTAATAGCCTAGGTGATATAACTCTGGTTAAGATAACTATGCCTATAGTCACCTTAAATAAAAATATTTTATTAAATTCCTTCCAGTTATTCAAGTTACTATTAACTTTAAATTTGCTCAGCTCAGTAATTAATATTATATTTATTGGACAATCTCCGAGGAGTGAGAACAGTGGAACTTTACCTAGAATAATTAAATTATTTGTGCTTTGTGAAATTTCGTTGGAAATGCCAACTTTGCGTTTCCGCCCTTCAATATTGATCATACACTGAAAACAACTTATCATATAGGATACTTAGATAATAGGAATCTCTTGAACAAGGTAAATTAATTATATTAATTGAAATCAAAAGAAAATTTATTCAATAAAAAACTCAAAATACTCTGTGGTTCTTTCCACTACAAAAACATAAATTTTAAACTAAATTTACTATTTACATAAATTTTAACTCTTTTAGGTAGAACCATTTATTATTCCTTTATACTTAATTATTCCTTCCTTTTTAATATTTATTATTTAATTATTTAATTATGAAAATGATTTTATATATTTAATTTACAAGATTAATAATTTTATATTTTGAAAAACCTAATTTTTTATCTCAACCCAGTATCAATAATTATTTAAATTTAACTCAGGCAATATTTTAATAAGGGATATCGTAACTTTTCTGACAGACCTTTTATTACTGCGACCCTGGACTCTGAACACCTTTCCCAAGAATGTTGATTGAAATCCAGCTTCCCTGAAGTCCGGTTATCGTTGGTGCGGTTGAACGTCTCTCGTGGTCTCAGCTTTGCCTGGTTTGACTTTCCCTGATGTCTTCTAACGCCTTCCCTGATTTGGTTTAACGCCTTCCCTGATTTCTTCTAACGTTTTCCCTGATTTGGTTTAACGCCTCTTATTCCAGTAGTCCTTCAAAGTCCATGTGTGGTTCCAGTTATTGTCATTACATCAGTCCTGTGATTCCTGTAGACTACGTCATTTATAGATTTTTTGACGCACCCGCTATATAATTAACTATAGCGTAATTCACTCAAACTGTTCAATCGTTTTTTCACTGTCTGTAATACTAACTGATTTTACACTGTCTTTGTTCATTTAACTCGTATTTACGTTTGATAAAATTTTAATGAAAACTGTTACTTGAAATGTTATATCGCATAATATTATAATTAATTAAAATGTTCACTGTTTGATTGACACATATCTTACTGCTGTCTTTATAAAACACTGCTTCTAAGTACGTTACTAGAACATCGCAGATCCGTCTAACAACGTCGATCTAATGAAAAATCTCAAAGAGTGAGAGAGCGATTCCAGCTTCCAGAGAGAGCGATAGGTGATAGATCGTTAGATCGTTAGATCGTTAGCTAGGTCGTTAGATCGTTAGCTACCGCTGTACTCCACTTATATAGCCTCCTTTGCCGCCTTCCGAGTACCAACTGCTTTTCTTATTTTTCTATTCCTTGTTCGATATCTTGCCATGCAACTTGCATTGATTTCTTTAAGTTTTAGGTTGGTACTACCCCCACTAACTTCTTCGCTAGGCCTTGCCATCAGCTAATCTAGATCTCCCCTCCTAACATTTTCTCCTATTGTCTTACGTATTTTCCTCGTAGTTTTCCTTTAACTGCTTTTATGAACTTGCGGTTTTCGTAATCGTATTCCTGATACATTTTCCTTTCTTCTCAAACTTGAGTGATGGTCGTACTACGTTTGGTTCGCTTATGGCGCTGCCTCGCGTATTCCGCGGTTTTTCCTCGCGAAAACTTTTCTGGTTTTGAAGGAAAATCTTTTTTCTTTTTTCTTCTATGTTGGTTATTATTTTATGATATACTAGCCAAAATTTCCATTCTGTCCGAAGATTTTTCTTCTGTTTTTGGGACTTGCAAAATTTGCCAAGTTTAACATTTACTTTTGAATTTGAATTTTAACTTTAAAATTGATACTTTCGATTGAGATTTACAATTTTATACCCTTACTACTTTCTTAACACTATGTTATTATTTTTAACACCTTTTTCATTCTATTCTTAGCAAAATATAGGTATGAACTTTCTCACCTATTATTTTAATTAATTAACAATTTATAAACTTTTTATCTTATAAAACTTTTACTTCTTTACAACTTGTTTACTTTTTCATTTTCCCTTTTTCATTTTTTATGGTGCTTTTTCACCTTCAAACTTTAACAATTATCTCTAACTTTTAAAATATCAAAAATTCCTTAATTTGTTATTTAACATTTTTTATACAATTTTTCTTACGCTTTTCAAAAATATCTTTTTCATTTAATTTTGATGAAATTTGAGAATTTCCTATAACTTTAACTCTTTATAACTTTAACATTTTTTATTTTACAAAATTGTGACTTCCATGAACAATGTTTCCACCTCCCGTGTTTCACATTTACCCATAAAATTCATCAATTTTATACTTTTATTTAACACCTTATTCCTGTATAAAAATAACTAATTTTTCTAAGTCTTTCAGGCAACTTGGAACAAGTTCCTGGACAAAAGTCCATCTCTGTTGACACAGTACAGTTGGCCGGGACTTGTCGTATTCTAATCTAGTTAAGTATAGGGTGTACCTCAACTTCTGCTATGAAATCTTGATTTTTGCAGTTTTTCAACAAAACTCAATTTTTCACGCATTGCATAAGGTTTATCCGTTGCAATATATATATATATATTTTTTTTTTAAATGAATATTCCTACAGATTTATAAAATCATATCCAAATAACCCTTATAGTTGTACACAATTACCGAGTTAAAAATCCCCTCAGCATAGTTAGGTAGACCTACATAAAAGTTTGTTGTGTTTATACACTATTTTATTAAACGATAAAATGCAACGTATCAATAAATATTCCTTGGAAGTGGGCCTTTTACATTAAACATTCAAACATTTCTCATTCAACAATAGCCCTGAATAAGGATATTTATTTATAAAGAAAATATTTAAAAACAACATACTCCAATATCTGTTGAATTAATATCTAAAATGTTGATAGGGTATCTTTAAAAACACTGCTCATTTTATCTCTCCTACGTTTGTTTCCTATGTATTAAAAATACGTGTTATAATATATTTTATAATCACTTCCACAGCCATAGCAATAAACCAATCAAAAGAGATTAAAACATTAGGTATGCGACTTTGATCAGATAAACAGATCAATAATTAATTGGAATGGATCCTTTGTGTTTGGTTATCTTGGTTGTTTACTTAGGGGTTGTCAGGTGAAGGCTTAGCTAGGGGTTGAAAGCAAATTGCATGTGCAATCACTTGCGTGAACGATATTATGGCCGGTTCATCTCACTCTGACGACATGCCATCCCCATTGCGAATTGGCCGGATGATGGGGTTACTCTACGACAATTTGCAAACAATCTGCCTCACACTGCCACGGCTACATTATCTATGTACTAATATTATAAAGAGGTCAAATTTGTTTGTTTTACTGTATGTAGAGGGTAATCTCTGGAACTACTGAACCGATTGAAAAAATAGTTTTACTAATAAAAAGCTACACTATCCCTGAGTAACATAGGCTAGAATTCATTTTGATAAAAACATTTTTTATTTCAATATTTGTAAATTTAGTCGGAAAAAATCTTATGTTAGGCCTAGACTGATGAACCAACGCATATATTTACATTGATTACCATAGCAACCAATTGAATAAAAGAACTGTTTGTTCCAATATTTCCATTAACAGCTTATTTCAAACTTTGAAGCAATTATTTGTATTTCTAACTTTTAGGTTAGGTTTTTATTAAAGTGTATACCTGATCCTTGCTGGTTCTTTTAACCTTTATTCGTATAAAATATACGAAATAATTTAATTTGAACATTTAACATTATTTACTATCTTAGCTTTGGGGTTTATAAGATAAACCTACAACTTTTTACCTACAACTTTATTATAAAGAAAACATAACATGATTATGTGTATAGAATGTACCAACGGGGTTGGCGTGTTAAATCAAACTGACAAATTATGATTTAATGTTAATTTGCCTGTTGTTAGCGAATTTACTTATAAAAGATGAGCTATTAAAGTGACTCTTATGGTGAGACCTAAGGTCGGGAGGAGTAAATGAGCACCGATCATGGTCTTTAGAACTCGTTTTTGAGTGTAATAACAAATTTTATAATGTATATTTTTATATGTGTTCACACTAAAACAGCCGCATTTTACGTCCAATTTGGTAGAAACGTTGGTTTTCTAAGACTTTCGGATAAGTTCGTTAGCCAAAAAAAATCGAACAATCGGAAACACTTTTTCTGACTAGAAGTGACAATTTTTAAAGATTTTTTGTGTTAGAATTTTTGGAGTTTTATGTAAAAAATCAAATATTATTTTGCCCATTTTGTTTTTTTACACGGCCTTATAGCTCTTGTTCTTTTCAAAATCGATCAAAACGTATAATACCATACTTGGTTTAAATTCACGAGGGGGATTTTACAATGGGGCAGCATCTGTTATGAGACCGACGGCCGCTAATTGTGTATTGAAGATACTGTACTACCAATATGCGGAATGGTGAGCAAAGCACGCAATGCTTTTTGTATTGAAGATCTTCCAATATGCGAACCATTTTGCAGCTATTCAACACCGTCGTGGATAAACCTATTTCCCAAATTGTTGGTTGAAACCCTAAGACATAAACTTAATTTTGGAAATTTGCTCAACTCACGTCAGCGGTTCATCTGCGTGGTCGAATTATTATATAACAGACGAAACCTAAATATCGAAACACCACATAGTGAAATAGCAAAGCATTTACTGGAACAGAACGCGGCCAAACGTTGAACGAGAATTAATAATAAAACGCTTCCAGAGAGGAAACGTAAATAAAAATCCCGGTTTACGCGATTATTTAAATATTTATTTTGTAAATGTACGCGCAAATTGGCAATAATTGTATTTAAAAATGCATAATTCTTTAATATTTATTAAAATAAATTATTTCATAAAGCGAATGTTTGCATTTGCAACGCTAATTGCGAAAACAGACTTCAAACGCAATAATTATTTAATGACTGTAAAAACATATCGATTCCATTACCTGGTGGCGGTGGCGCCCTCTGCCGACTTGATTACTACTTATGTCAATATTTAGGCGCTCCAATTACTAGCGCTAAATTCAATCTGGTTGGCAAAGTCAATAAGCAATTTAAGTAAACAAGACTTCTGATTGGTTCTTGATTACACGTTGCTATGGTAACTCGGTCCGTATATTCGTTCTCAATACGACTGTATTATTTAAACGAATCTAATTACCTTTTATTGTTTTATTAATCGTTTTAAAAATCTGCAAAACTGAGTGTGGGTCTTTTGTTATATTTGTGTAGCAACTTTTAGGATTTTAGGCTGAAATGTACCTAATTTTTTTAGCGAATTTCCATGGGAAAAATGAGCTATTGCAGTGGCCCTTATGGTAAGACCCAAGGTTGGGAGTAGCAAATGAGCACCGATCATGGTCCCCAGAACACGTTTTGGGGTGTCATTAAAAATTATATATATTATTCTATATATGTATATAGGTGTTCGTACTCTAGCAGCCGCATTTTAAGTCCGATTTGGTACACATGTTGGTCGTCTACGTCGCTCGGACGAGTTCGTTAGCCAAAAGAATCCAGCAAACGGAAGCCCTGATTCTTCCTACGAGAATAAATGTTTTTTACAGTTTTTTCTACAAATATAAATGTAGTGTGTTATTCTTTACATTTTGTTTTTTTTTTCGCGACCTTATAGCTCGCTTCGTTACCCCAAAAGCGATAAAAACGTAAAATACTATAAAAGTAACCGGTTCAAAGCCATGTGGCGGATTATACCAGGGCGTTGGCGTGCGAAGCACGCAATGCATTGCGTTTTGAAGATACTATCAATATGCGGAATGGCGTGCGAAGCACGCAATGCATTATTTATCGAAGATACTCCCCTTGCTAGCTTGGCCCATCAACCAGGCTGAAAACATCTAATTTTGCCTATAATTTTTACTTTTTTCATTGTTTTAAAGGAACCCTAAATATTTCCGGGACAAAAAAGTAGTCTAGATTAGTCTCTGAACAGTCCTATACACGCAAATGAAAGATTCTTCAAAATTGGTTCAGCCATTCCGGAGATTAGCTCGGACAAATAGATAGACAGGCAGACAATTTAAAAATGCATGCTTAGGTTTGGGTAACCATATGAGCTTGGAAAAAAGAATTTATTTTTAAATCACAGACACTTTATGTTATGTGTATAGACCAAAGTTTTGGACGATGTATCAACCAAACGACTACTGTATGAAAAAATCTGAATAACATGGAGTTTATAGAATTTCCAGTAGTCTGCATTACGACTTTGTGTTTTTATGCTTTTTATTTGACAAGTAACGATTTGATTATCAACTCCTACAAAAGCTAGTGTACGTCCGTACGTGAGTAACGTATAATATAAAAGCTGGTTTCACCCATCATATGTACTCAAACAAACCCAGTGTAGATTATAGTTTGGGGTTATGTTTACAACTTCAATCGTTGTAATTTCTTGTGAAGTTTTTTTTTTAATATGAGTTATAGAACTAACGTATGCTATAATATTTGCTTTGAGGTTATAAACTGTATATAAATACAACCTTTTATCATCAATATAGTTTATACAAATTTAAAGAAGAGATATCTGTTCGTTTAACTTCGGAAACATTCGTACTTCTTCGTATAACATATAAACGTCTTCGATTATTAATTTCTTCACTATAATATTAATAACTTCTAAATCATTTGATCTATTAATATGAAATAAAAAGCAATTAAAAGATAGTGTTTTCGTCTCTTTCTTTAATAACGTATTTAAATAAAAATGTTTAACAAATAGGCCTACAGTTTTATAATCCTTATTATTGTACACATTTACCGAGTTAAAAATCTCCCTCAGCATAGTTAGGTAGGCCTTAATGTTGTTTTTATTAGTTTGTTTTTAAATTATGTATTTCTGATGTGTATCTAAATCAGCCTGTGATTTTTCACGGGACCTTACTAGTTATTTTCCTAATATTGATTGTATACAGTTATCATTGAGAATATCGTTCTAAAATTTACGAAAATGTTTTATGAGCTGGTGTACTACGATTTCGGCTTGCAGAATTTGAGCTGAAGTATGAGCTACCTTTGTGTATGAAGTACAAATAATTTATTATATTACTAGGGGAAGCCCTGCGTGCTCTGCACGCCAACCCCATTGAAACCTTCTATACAAATAATCATGTTATGATTTCTTTATAATAAAAGTGTAGGATTAATAATAACCCCAAAAAGTAAGAAGTACAAATAATTGCTTCTAAGTTTGAAATCAGCTGTTAATGGAAATATTGGAGCAAACATCTGTTTTATATGCTATATTATTCAGTTGGTTGCTATGGTAATGAATGTAAATACATCTGTTGGTTCATCAGTCTATGCCTAACCTAAGATTTTTTCCGATTAAATTTACAAATATTGAAATAATAAATGTTTTTATCAAAATGAATTATAGCCTATGTTACTTAGGGATATTGTAGCTTTTTATTAGTAAAACTATTTTTTCAATCGATTTCAGAGATTACCTCCCTACATACGAACATACACATTTTACCTCTTTATAATATTAGCATAGACTAGGGGAAACCCTTGCGTGCTCCGCACGCCAACCCCGTTGGAACCTTCTATACACATAATTATGTTATGTTTTTTTTTTATAATAAAGGTGTAGGATTAATAATAACCCCAAAGCTAAGACGGTAAATATTGTTAAATGTTCAAATCAAATTATTTCTTATATTTTATAACAGCAGTTATAATAAAGGTAAAAAGAACCATTAAGGTTCAGGCCTACACTTTAATAAAAACCTAACCCAAAAGTTAAAAATAAAAAGTTTAAAATTAGCTATTAAATGGAAATATTACATCAGACAGCTGTTACCTGTTATTTTTTCAATTGGTTGCCATGGTAACAAATGTAAATACATGTGTTCATATATCAGTCTAGGCCTAACCTAAGAATTTTTTTCGACTAAATTTACAAATATTGAAATAAAAAACGTTTTTATCAAAATGAATTAGAGCCTATGTTACTCAGGGATAGCGTAGCTTTTTATTAGTAAAATTATTTTTTCAATCGGTTCAGTAGTTCCAGAGATTACCTCCTACAAACAAACAAACAAATTTTACCTCTTTATAATATTAGTATAGATGTTGACTGTGTTAAACCAATGTAGTAGAATATACACAAATTATAAAGCTAACCTCAAATTTAAAAAATTAAGCTTTCTAACAAACTGAAAACTCCACTATTTCATTGTTGTCTAGTTAACTATGCATAAAATGTATTTTTAACGTTTATAAATCTTAGCCTACCTTATCTTTGAGCCTAGTCGTGTCCGAAGCAGGGATGTTGTAACGGCGACAATTGAGTACACCACTGCCTGCATAAGTTGAGTGGCTAATAGTCTAATCATCCAGTTAATAAGTGTAGAAGATTTAATCAAGTACAATTAAGGCCATATCGTTAGTAACGAGGGGTCCTGTACTATCCAGACTGAAACTATTCTCTCTTGTATATCGCGGTTTTAAAATTTGGTTTTCTTTAAATAAACGCGTGTATACTTTCTGATTGTCTACCTTGTACTAAATAAATAATTCGACCATGTAGCTAAACCGCTGACGTGAGTTGAGCAAATTTCCAAAATTATGTTTATAGGCCTATGTTTTAGGGTTTCAAACAACAATTTGTTAAATAGGTCTACTCACGACGGTGCTGAATAACTGCAAAATACTTCGCACGCCATTCCGTATATTGGGAGTATTTTCAATACACAATGCATTGCATGCTTCGCACGCCAACCCCACGGTAGAATCCATCGCATGGCTTTAAACCGGGTACTTTAATGGTATTTTACGTTTTGGTCTATTTTGGGAGAACCAAGCGAGCTATAAGGTCGTGTAGACAAACAAAAATGTGCCGAATACTGTAATACACTTAATTTTACTTTCTCACTATACTATAAGTAGTACAGATAAAGTATAGTGTCGCAAAAAAAAATCGATGTTGAGATTTTTGTGGAAATATCGTTTTGGGACCCCTTGAGTCCAAAAAAGTGTTTTTTACAAAATGTCTGTATGTTTGTACGTCTGTCTGTATTTATACAAAGCTAGAGAGAAAACTATTCGATTGATTTCGAACAAATTTGCACCATAAGTCAATTAGGTCTGTATAGATGCACGAAAAATCTTTTTGAAAAATTTTGAAAAACAACCTTCTTTTTGGCCAAAAACCCTTAAAAAATCTGTTATTTTGTTATAAAAAACTGCTGTAACGATTTTAATAAAATTTGGGTCATTTGTAGCCCTTTGTGTACCCTACCATAGGCTATGCAAAAAACAGCATCGTTCTAAAAATTCTCGTAAGGATGTTTTTCACCAAAAAGAGGGTTGTTTTTCATAATTTTTCAAAATACTTTTTCGTGCATCTATACTGGCCTAATTGACATGTTTGATGCAAATTTGTTCGAAATCGATGGAATAGTTTTCTGTCTAGCTAATAATAATAACATTTATAGTTACTCTAGTATTTTTATGTAATTGACACAGTGAATCTATTTAATAATAAGTTTGTGAGAAAGTATGTGCCAGTTTCTGGTACCGATAATTTTAGATAAACTGGGAAAAAGTTTCGTTATACGTAGTACGAAAAATCACGAACAATAGTTATTTCCAGTCAAAAAACGTGATTCCCGTTGTAGGATTTTTTGCCGGTCGAACTTGACCGAACGACTTAAAACCATCGTATGTACCAAATTTTGAACAAATCAGCAATAAAATGTGGCCGTAGAGTGCCACATATAGGCCCTATCAATATATATACATATATTTATCAAATTTTAAATAGGCTATATACGAGAGTTTAGCGAATTGCTAAGTTAATATATTTTATGGTTTCAACCAACTATTTGGGGAATTGGTCTACTCACGAAGGAGCTGAATAGCTGTCTACGTGTACGAAATATATTAGTAAAATTTATTTGTTTCCACTTCAGCCTTTAGCTACGGCTTACGCTCTGCTTCGTTCCGCTCGCAGCTGAAAAAACTAGAATGCAAGTTTGCACTTCAGCCTTTAGCTACGGATTACAAACTGCTTCGCTTCGCTCGCAGCGGAAAAAACTAGAATGCAAGTTTG